>OU896720.1:6016268-6252525 GCA_918026855.4 Phaedon cochleariae
TATAATTCGTCCGACCGTAAGTAAACGGATCAGTAATTCATCGGGATGTAAAACATCCTAATGTAATCCATCATGTACTAAAATGAAGAAATGTACTCCATAGGACCGTGAAACATCATACCGTATTTCATAGAATTCATAATTCGTCATAACCGTATTTCATCAAATTGCTATTTTTTCAGATTCGTATTCAGTATTTCCGAATCGTATTTTGTCAGAACGGTAATTATTCATTTCATCACCGTCAATCATCATGATATCGAATAATCAGAACTGTAAATTTTAGGAATTGTAATGAGAATCATAATCATATATCCTCGCAACATCAACCTCCAAGAATCGTATTCTAATGATGGTGATGAAAAACGTTCCTATAAAATGAGCATTTGACGAAGTCTAATATTTTACTGTTACTATAGGAAATAAGTTTCTGCCGGATTACTATTTCTATAAAATACGATTCTCATAAAATGCATCTGATGTGGGCGAGTCCATTATGATTTAATTGATGACTCTATTATGTCAAAGTATTCACTCAAAGAAATTTACCAGGATATACAACAGGAATTCGGCTATTTCTACAGGAAATTCCCCCTATATAAGCGACAGCAGGAATATTTGTTAATTGTACGTGACAATTCCGGTCTATCAATTCCTTTAGAAATAACAAGTTTTAGATCCGTTAGTGCAACCAAACTGCAGTTTGTTATTTTAACAGGAAAATAATAATGTAACGAGAACCGGAATTGGCTTTGTTAATTACAGAATCGCTACATTGATTCAACTGGAACTTTCCAGTTATTTTGAAGAGCTACCTCAGTTTCACCGGAGCTGTAATTTCGATTTAACAGGAATTTCCTGTTTGATAATCAAACTAGATAGTTGTATTCGGAGCTTCAAACTTCAATTTTTACAAGAATTTCCAGTAATCAACACTAAACTTAAACAGGAATTACTTCGCTTATACCGGAACTTTGGTTTCGATTCAACAGGAATTTTCTGTTCAATTAAAGGACTTTTGTTCACACATCACAGTACTAGTTAGTTGTATTTGAAGTTTATCACCTGAGATTTCACAGGAATTTCCTGTAGTTACCTAGTATTCAACTGGAATTTCTTGTATTTCCTATTCAATTATCTGCATAGTTTTGACAGTAATTTCCATCTGAAGTCGACATTTTTTTCCATGGATTTTTACTGGAAGTTTCCTGTTAGTACTACCGTGGAGTATTGTTGTAATTTAGGGTACTTCCTGTCAGTATTCAAGTGCTATTTCGTACTGTCTGTAGGTTAATCGAGGAGGTGGTACATTCATTATTCCAGATTTTTTCAGGATTTCCTCTCCTCGTTTCTATAAAATAAAAAAATGAATATCATTCCAATATACGTGTAGTAAGGACAAATCAGATGATTTGCCCCAAAATGTGACTGCGTTTAAAAAATTTTCCTATCAGAGAGCCTAAAAGAAAAATTCACTAGCTTGTCAGTGACAATTTGTATTGAAAAAAAAATTTAGAAGAGAAATAGAGGTATAAATCAAATTTTCACTTAGCTTTGGACGTTTCGGGAACGAATCTGCTGCCGTTTTCAACATAAAAAATGAATGATATTCGTGTAGAAAATTCGTATTTGTCTTGACACTTCTCAGTTCTCAGTGACAATTGGTGACGTTGGCAATCAAATGATAGTTACAGGATGTTTTCATTCATTAATCTTGAATTTTCCATTTTCATTTTCAGATTTCAGAAGTGAATACCATGTTCTATCTATATCAACTGAGTGGAATAATATCAAAATCATTAGAAAAGAAGATAACCGTAAGAGAAGAATCAAGGAATCCGCTTGCATTCTTCTGAACGGAGACAATAGCATTGCTTTCTGTTCAGTTGATATAGATAGAACATGGTATTCACTACTGAAATCTGAAAATGAAAGTGTTGAATTCAAGATTAATTAATGAAAACATCCTGTAACTCATTTGATTTCCAACGTCACCAATTGTCACTGAGAACTGAGAAGTGTCAAGACAAATACGAATTTGCTAGACGAATATTATCAATTTTTGATACCTTTATTGCTCTTCTCCAAACTTTTTTCTATACAAATTGTCAGTGACGAGCTAGTAAATTTTTTCTTTTAGGCTCTCTGATAGGAAAATTCTTCAAACGCAGTGATATTTTGGGGCAAATCATCTGATTTGTCCTTACTATTCATATATTGGAATAATATTCATATTTCTATTTCATAGAAACATAGAAACGAGGAAAGAAAGTCCCAAAAAAATCTGGAATAACGAATGCAATTTTGTTATTTTTATAACGCATTTCTGTCTGTGACTTCGCGAATATGTGTCTAAAATCGGGGGAGAATCATCATTTGTAATACCACTAGAGTTCGAATCATTTTGGGAAATATTCATGACCATGAAAAATTCCCGGAAAGTAATTTGACCTCGTGTGGTATTCGGTGAGAATATTTCACACCAGATTTAAGCCTATGAATTGTTGATACTGACTTGTTAAAGTTGCATGGAAATATAATTTTAAGACTGATCATAGTTCATTTTTCAATTTCACCTACGTTTTAAGTAACTTCAAGTGGTAGAAAATTGATTTTCTGCGTTTCAATTGAATACCAGTATTGTCAAGAAATATATCATGGTTATTAATGGAACGTGAAAAAAAAATTACGCTGAAGAAAAAAATTTCCACCAAAATACATACGTTGCTATGGTAATTTGTAATAAAAAACCCAATTTAAGTGTATGAAAATCACTGGTGTGGAATTTTCCATATAATATAAATCATATCTCAACATTATTCGAACGAGTTAGATACATTCGTTGAGAGACTAAATAATAAATATAAAAAAAAATTCCCTGATCTGAATACATATTAGCGAATCTCATAATACACTTACAGTCTAACAGTCTCACAGTTTGTTCTAGGGAAAGTCAGCCACTAATTGAATTTATTCGCCAAATAACACCGAACTTTATATATTCATATATATACCTACAGCTGTGAAAAAGGGCACTATACGGTTCGCTATTCTTTTTTTTATCTCTTGGAGCACACGAAAGGACTAACAATATTTTTAGTGACTAATTACCTCTAGGGGTGCTCGTTATTATATCAAGACAGACAGTATATTTTCACAATCCCAAATCAGCAAATGAATACAAACAAAGGAATAACCCATCAGGTAGACAATTACAATAGAATATTATATGTAATATTTCCATAGTTCAATACACATTGAACAGAGTATTCACTCCTAATATAGGTTGGGTATAAAAATATGATATTCAAGATGTCCCAAAATAAAATTTGTTTATTGAAAAAACATTGAATAATTTGTTTAGAATGAATGTGATGAAAGAAAAACATAAAATAATGATTTCTGGCGTACACCGTAATTCCACTATTTTAACCACGATAGGTATTTATGGCCAGAAGTCTGTCCCCGATATTCTTTCCGTAGGGTTACCTTGCAGTTCTCTTCTTATAATAAGCTTGCACAAAGTGGATCGCCCCTTTGAGGAGAGACAGCCCCTAGTCTTTTCCTCGGCCAGCAATGCTTCATCATCATTTGTTTCGTTCAATAATTTGAGGAGAGCCTATACAAAAAAAATGGTTAATAGTCCAATTTTATTGGTGTGAGCTTGTGGCGTTCTTCTACGACTGTGCGTTTTTGCCTACTTTTCCGCACGCATTTTGGTTTGGGAAGTCTTTTTCGCACTAGTGCGGGTAAGAGTGCGGGAAAGTTCCTAAAATTCTGCCTATAAAATTTGAGCTCATTTTGCATTATTTTGATTGTATTTCATGAACTATCTCTCATATGTGGATGCTGAATATCATATTCATAGATATAAAGTGAAAATTCATGAAGCGGTATTTTGGTCAAATTCGATCATCAACAGCTCAACTATTTTCCATCCATATATGCGACTCATATATATTTTTGAAATCATAAGAAAAGGCTCTATCGACATCTCGGAAGATATATAGGGTGTTCCATTGAAAAAATCAAAATTAATGTCCTTTCCGGAAAAACGAATGACCCTGTATATGGAACAATAGCAACACAAAATAGGAGTCTGAGTCGTTTCAAACAACTTTTTATTCAAAATTTTTTCACATCTCTGAAAACAAATGAGTTAGGTGGGTTCCATTTTAAGAGGCGCACCTTGTACATAATAATATAAGTACATTTTCAAAAGATTATTATTTTCTTTTATGGTGGAAAAAAATATGTTCCTAACTCATACGGAAAGTTTTTTCCCGCACTCGGCTGCTTGCCACTTTTTATACTTGTAGGGAAATTACTATTTCAATTAAAAATAATTATCATGGACCCACTTACATTTCTCGTGTCTTGATGAGAAGAGTCGTGGTGCATGAGTTCCGAGGTGCGTTCATCAGTGTTTTCCATACTTTTGGATGGTTCCATGTTCGGTGATGGTGAATATGTAGGAGCAGTATGCATTGACGCCTTCCATTTCGCCCAGTGGGACAGAAACTGAGCTCTGTGCCCTATATAGGAAATAAGCTCTTTCACCACATCATCTTTGAGAAATGGAAGGCTGTGCAGGATAACATGGTTTGCTATAACAAGCAATAGAAACAGGTTTGAATGATACATTTATGAAAATGTTGCTATCTCTTAAACAGAGTTAGATATATAGGGTAGGTTAAATGTAGGAAAACTTACTTCTGAATGTTTCGATGTAATTGGCCAAACCCCATCCTCTTAAATAGCCGGCGACATCATCGTCGCTGGCGGCTACTGCCATCGAATCAGTCGGTTCACCAATCAATGTATATATTCTATCTTCCCCATCTTGGCTTTGATTTGAGGCGGCTGAATCATATATATATAGTCAGTATTAGCGGCACTTGAGGTCGACATAATTATTTTTTAAGTAACGCAGTAATTCACAATCACAACCACAGCACTCGCACAGAAAAATGGCGTATTCCACATATTATCCGTATCCAACAACCAACGCGAATGACCGCGTTGGCGCGTACTTCCCAGAGTAGCGGATTGAATTGTGGGATTCATAGGAATTCTGTCGGAATCAACGTTTTGAGCTGTTAGAACGGTGGCGTGGATCGTAGAGATGACAGGAATATATTATATGGATTGAAATACTGTCAGCCTAACAATATTTATTCCTGTAGAATCATCTGAATTTCTGTGAGAAATACCATACATTCCTGATGGATTTGATGTGTCCATGCTGTGATATTTACAAAATCATTAGGTATATTTCACTAGATATTCCTGTAACATTCACGGAATTTTATTCCGGTTAGAATTATGGTTCCGACCTACGTATGTTTTACAGTCGTGACTCGTAAATATAGCTAAATATCATTTTGTATACACAGGAAATATTCCTTATAAATCAAAAGTACCTTAGAACTGCTATACTCACCGGTTTTCCTGTTCATACGACTCAAGTCACTTCAACCGGAATCGGCATGTTTTATTGCAAGTACAGATTGTTCTCAGAACGGTTTTTTTTCGTCATAATAACAATAGTTTCGTTCAGACAACAGGAATTCATTCAACCGGAAATTCCCGGGATTCGTTTTTTTCAGTGTTTATATATTGTCGAATCATTGTTTAACCAGAACTATTTCAATGATTATTGGATAATGGAAAATAGCTCATAATAATATGAGTATTGTGGAATCAGATAATGCTATCTTGATTTACATAAATATAAACATAATATGATGTGTACAGGCACAATAAAAGTGCAACTTTCGTAATATATGACAGAAACAGCAATTAATAAGTACTACTACACCGCAATAATAAGCCATCGATTAAATCAATGGTCCATTAAATCGCCAGCTTGAATTCTGTGAAATAATGACATTTCAAGGAGAACGGCAACTGTGTGCTGTGATTTGACAGCGTCAGTTAAAGGCTAATGTCTCAATTAGTTGCGTCTTTTTTCATCGTGAATGATTATTAGTGCTCTCGCTTGTTGAAAGGATTGAAATTTCCGTAACAGAGAATTCCCCTGATAAAAAATTACTGTTCCATGGATGGTAGAGACCGAAATGTGCAAGCTCGTGTTCACTGTATCTCGGATGTTCCATAGTTCGTTAACTGAATTTTAGGAACAATTTCGACTGAATTATAAATTGGTAATGCGTCAGATGATCAGGTTTTTATTTATGTCTTCATCAGTTTCTCAAATGGATTTCTAATATTGGTTATTATGAATTTGGCGATCGAAAGTGAATCGTAGTTCGATGTGTGAATGAACTCTAAGTATAGATTCCTGAACATCCTTCAAATTTTCAATGATAGGGTACGCCAAGGGTGAAATTATTTTCCACAATTGTTCGAATTTCTGGTTTCAAAAAGGATATTTTTAAGGTCAATACTTCAAAATTTGCATATTTAAATTTAATTTGATGAATTATTTTCAGGAAACCATACACCTAATAATGTTCTTTCATTTCTTTTTCATGGGAAAATGAAAGAATTCGTTATTTTTTTAAATCTCTTGCAGATCCATAGGGTGGATAGGGAGAAAAGGTAGGTATTGGAATTTTTGTAGAACTTTTCGAGATTTTAAGTTCTTGATAATAGCCGAGGTTTCTGAAGAACATTTTTCATGAAAGAACCTATATAGAAAAATGGAAGGTCGTCGTCTTTTTAACTGCGTTCAAATGATGACAAGGATTCAGGGAGTGTGGCATCACCAACCAGGTGGATGGCTCTCAGATTTGCAAAGGGAATGCACTGTACATTATTCTATGACTGGTTAAAGGTTGTCATTACGATATCCCAAATATTTTGCCAGTATATCATATTTTCGGCTGAAGCTAAACTGTAGGCCGAAATTTTTCTGTAGACTTGCTTCCGCGCACTGCTCAATCGGAATATTTGATGGGTCCTTTATCTAGACCCTATTTTTTTACTCGTTTTTTTTTATTGGGGTTCATAATATGATCTTCCTCCAAATTTCACATTCGCCAATGTTGCCAAAACAAAATTTTCATTATTTCACGTTGGAACACTGAAGACAAGGGAATATGGGGAAGACATCACGGCAAAAAAGAAATTGTTGAATCAAGCAAAATTTGATTGAATGATGCAAACATAAGTAGTGTCATATATGCAGGACAAAATATCTTGAAATGAGTAAATTTATATCTTGTTTCAGAGCGAATTTGAAGTTTGAATTAAGTAAATATGTCTTGCAGGAACTCTGGATCATATTCAATCAAGCACATTCATGAATTCATGAAGAGATATTGAGTTGGCTCAAACAATCATTTTGTTTGCTTCAAATTAACAAGATATTGATTCAATCGAATATTCAATGAAATATTTGGTTCCATTCGACAAATTCTTTTGTTGATTCGGAATTCTCTTGAAATTTCACATCAATAGAATTAACTAAACTAGGAAAATAGTCGACTTCTATAGCATGCGAAACTATTCCGGCTTCACGTATATAATGAATTCGAGGCAGGCATAGACGAGGCGAAAAGATCGCCATCTATAAGCGAAATCTAGCTTAATGTAGAATGAAGGAAATATATCATTGACATTACATATTTTCTCTCTCTCTCTCAAAGCTAGCTGAACTTCTCTATATATTCGGTTTGCGCGATACCATCAAACAGGGTTCATAACACCTACTCGACACAAATTGACACCACTATAAGCGTACAAGTGAAAACTTGTCAAGGAAAATGAAAAACGGCCGCACGCAATCAATGTTAATTCAAACGTCAGAAACTATATAAATGATCTTAGACGAACAGGTTGGCTGATAAATAATGATGCACAACCTTTCTATCGATGCAAACAGTGGCGTTCCTGAGGGAAACGGGCACAGAGGCACAGCCCCAGGTGGAACGTTATGCATCAGCCGAGGGGGTTACCACTAGTAAAAAAGTGTTAGCATTTCCGCCTTTCATGCAATTCGTAAGCATTTAAACCATTTTGTAAGTATTTAATCTATTTCGGAATGCATTCCACTCATTTTGAAATGCATTCAATCCATTTCAACCATTTCGAAATAGATTTCATCCATTTCAATATGCATTTCATCCAGTTCATCCATAGTTTATTCTGAAATTTCATTACACTTCAAACCATTCAAATGCATTCCAAGCCATTTTCTACAATATAACATTTCAAACTATTTCGTGACGTTTCAAGCATTTCATTTCATGACTTGCATTCCAAGGATTTCAGAACATTTCGTACGATTTCCTTATAGCAGTTCATATTATTTCATGTCATTTCAAAATATTTCAAAGCATTTCTAGGCATTTCATGTGGTATTTAACTCATTTCAATGAATTTCATGGCATTTCGAAGAATTTAAAATTATTGCAAGGATTTCAAGACATTCCATTTTATTTCATTTCATTTCAAAATATTTCAAAGGATTTCAACGCATTTCAAAGTATTTCATGGCATTTCAAGGAATTTCAGAGTATTTCAAGGTTTTCAAGGCATTTCATGGTATTTCAGAAATGACATTTCATTTTATTTCATGTCATTTCGGAAAATTTCAAAGAATTCCAAGGCATTTCATGGCAATTCATTGCATTTCAAGGGATTTCAAAGCATTTCGAGGATTCCAAGGCATTTCATGGTATTCAGCAGTAATTAAGGAGGAGTCCATCATGGTGTCTGGCTGGACCCCCCTTAACAATTTGGTAAACAATTCAAATGATGGAAACATATAGACATGAGTTTAGGAAGTATCACGAGAATCCGATTTGTAATTTGTTAGAACATATTAGAATATTGGAGGTTAGAACCCTATGTAAATATGAATATTCTTCCTGCCTGTCCTGCGATGCGATTAGAATGTAAGATGGTAGGTATTAGGTAATTCTCTCGATGGTCGTTCAGTTTTCAATACTCTCTTCTTCATTTCGTTATTGTTACCAAATTATGCACACATTCATTGTAACCAACGTTAGTTACGTATTGCTCTTCTCTTTTCTAAATATTGGATATTGGACCTAGACCTCCTCAGGGACGACTCTTGATTACGCCTTTATACATCGGGGTTTTCAAACTCAAGTCGGTAATGTTTCTAACTCATTATTGGAGTAACAAAGTCAGGTACGTTTTTGGACAAACTAGCAGTATAGTAGGGGTAATGTGCGTATGATGGCCCCCCTATGGAATTTGCTTCATAATTTTCCTATTATTTATTTATTTAATACTATCAGGCCAGTTCGTTTGAAAAGCTCAACATGCTCAAATGCTCTATGGAAACCTTGCTCCAGTCGAACGAACACTCAATCATCAATTGCTTGGAACAAACGAACATAAAGTATTGCTCCCATCTATTTTTAGCAGGGTGAGCATGACAAACGAACATGCCTATTGAGTATCATATATTATCGGCTCTTTATCAGTTGTTCTTCAATATTAGCTAGTTACTAGATTCTAACGCCCGAAAGGTAACATTCACGCGGGATGAATACTGCCCGATATAACGGCACTTGGTACATAAATATTTATTTTCCACCACTAGCTATGAAACATACCATTATTCACTCCTTTTCAAGGCGTAAAGTGTGTTCTGAAGCGAGTGAAGCGAGATTCGCATTGATAGCACTCAACTAGTAGGTATTTATCAATAACGACTTGTCATATGCTGTCATGGTCATGCGGCTACTATATTTTAATTAGAATTGAGAATAAGTGCTTTCATAATCACAATATAGGTTCATATCTCAGTTTCACAGAACTGAAATGTTTGAAATGTATTGCTAGTATAGTGAAAAAATGTAATATCCACCTTTTTTGTAAAGAATATTATAATTACCACGGGAACTTATACTTCTCGGCTGAAGCCTCGGGATATAATCTTGGTCCATGGGTAATACTGATATTCTTTACTATCTTGGTGTATGAATAACTAGTTCAGCGTTGAAATACGTAAAAACTGTTTCAATTTGTCCCACGTTTATTTTTTGAAAATATTGATTCTTCATTTTTGTTAAAATTCCACAGTGAACCATAGGTATACCCAGTACACAGTGAACCATATGATTGGATACGTGTATTGACTGGTCCACTGTGTACTATAATACTCATCTAGTAAATATCAAGAAAGTATCAAATTATTCTTCCATCATTTATTTTAGTACTTGTTTTCTACAATCATCAAAAAACGACAAGGTTCGCGCATTGATAACAAATTGCGAAGTGACACTTTTTTTCAGTTTCCTACGTTACCGTGATACTTTGCACAAAACAATGCGCGAAGCAAAACAGTGCGCGAAGTACCTATACTTCGCGCATTGTTATGTGAAATAAATGAGATATTTATATTTCAACTTTATGGTCCTCAATCGAGCAAACATCCACGATATCATTTATTTCTGCATGTTCAACAATAACTTTGTTTTATCTCTTGAAGCGCACCAAAGGAAATTCCTATTATGTTCGTGGAACATCGTGCGTACCTATATAGGGAGGATTGGGGGAGGCCTTTGAAGCCAGTTCAACACTATTTTTCATTCCAAGCTGAGCATATTTTCTCTTTAAAACTATATTTTTGATGTTTGTAGAAAAAATTTTCTTTGCAACTCGAGCGCGAAATACTTTGGTCATCTCGACTATTTTTGAAACTCGGCTACGCCTCGTTAAAAAAATCAGATCTCGATCACCAAAGTAGCATTTCGCGCTCTAGATACAAAAATAACTATTGTTTAAACCTTGGTTTAAACTGTCACATATTTTTCTGATGTGATTCGCCTTGTTTTTTACTGGTTCACTGCGTGAATTCATCAACTGATTCACTGTTTCCATAAGACGGTTCATATAGTGAACCGATTGACATGTTCTTTTGAAAAAAATATTATAATTCACTTTGTTGATTTGAACGATAACTGTGACTGGGCTTCTGTTGCCGACACCCGATTACTTAGCTATTTAGAAGAAATAAATTGAATCATTTTTAATGAGAAATATATCATTGGCGTTCATTATAAAAAAAGTGGTTCACTGTGGGACAGTTTACCTATATTTCACAACTCTTATTGGCCCCTTCCTCGAGTCACTAATGGCAGATTTCTATAGAGACGCCACTGGAGGGAACTCTTCCGATATCGAACACTTGATGCTTGGGCTTGATGCGGGTGTTTTCGGCATGCCTCTTTGTACTGGTTTTGTATCGGGTTTCGTGTACCCATGATCTACCTTGATTGATGTGTTTTCACACAACCCGAAATCTAGCTGTCGTCCAATTCCGAATGGTTCCTAATTCTGACGAGATAACAGAATCTTGCGAAAGATGTGCACAATAATTGTTGAACACAGCAAGTGATTTGGTTTTATTTGATTGAAATATTGGTGAAGAGGTTTCCGAATGGATACAGTAATGTCATGGAGCAATTGAATTGTTTTATCTTTTAGAGCGCCCGCGCAAAAGATTCCCTATTATGTTCGAGGAACATCGTAATAGAGCACTGTCAGTGACGTCATATGACGTAAAACTGTCGGCCATTTAACAGCTGATAGGGGACAAGATAAACATTTTCGTAAATGTATCATTCTTGCACATTTCGATATATCGATAAATTTATCGATATATCGAATAATGGGATATAATTTCAAAAATATCGATATATCGATAACTATCGATATATCAATAACTATATCGATAACTATCCATAACCCTTGATTCCATAACTATTTATAACTATCGATATATTTTTTTTATCGCTTGGAGCAAATGAAAGGAAATCCCTATAATGTCCAAAGAACATCGTGCGTTCCTAGGGAGGATAGGGACAAGAGGTAGGTATTGGAATTGTTTTTGAACTTCTGGAGATTATATGTTGTTGGGAATACTTCCACAGGTAATGAATTCCAGAGCCTAGCCGTTCTATGAAGGAGTCTTGATAAAGTGCTGTTCAACATCTTTCGAGGTTGACTACGAAAGGATGTGCTGACTGGGCTTGTCTAGTTCGTCTGACTGGTATTGCTAGTGAAGGGATGATAGCATAGATTTCCGAAGAACATTTCCCGTGGAAGTATCGGTAGAAAAGTGAAAGGTCACCGACCTTTCTACGGTGTTCTAATGATGTCAAAGAGTGAGTGAGTGTGGCGTCACCCACTATAGGCGAATGGCTCTTCTATGGATGGAATCTGAGAGCATCAGCGTATGTTTTGGTGCTGAATCCCATATGTGGGAACAGTATTCTAGAACAGGCCGTATCTGCGCTTTGTAGATCATGAGAAGCTGTTGAGGTGTAAAGTAGCTTTTCGCACGGATCAAGAATCCGAGTTTTTGTGAAGCAGCTTTTGCGATGGATCTGACATGATTATCCCATGAAAGAGTGTTGCTGATGGAAATACCGAGCATAGATATAGTGGGCTTCGTGGGGATGGTGGTGCCAGACATTACAATATCGGGCATACTGAGTTCCGACTTTCTAGAGAAAATACAGGCTTTAGTTTTGGTGGCGTTGAATTCAACTAGGTTGTTGGTTCCCCAGGCTATGATTTCAGCAAGGTCTTCATTGACAGCATTGACCAGCCTGCGCCGTATGTTCTCATCAGTTTCCTGGGAAGCAATGGGAATTCTGGAAGGGATCATCTGCAAAGCTGTGGATGGGGCAAGTTGTAACTCCCAACAGATCATTGATATGAAGAAGGAATAATGTTGGTGCCAAAATTGATTCTTGTGGAACGCCGGAATTGATGCCAATGGTATCAGACGATACACCGTCCACCACCACTTGAAGCGATCTGCCTGAAAGAAAACTCGATAAGAGATGGCATAGATAACTATTTATAACTATCGATATTCGATATATCGATAACTATCGATATATTGATGACTATCGATATATATCGATAACTATCGATTTCTTCTCAATATTTTGGGAACAATCATTTTATTTTATTCTTGTGACACCTAGACGCTTTCGTAAAATCCAGACAATTGTCCTAATATTCTAGAAATTAATTTAATTTTTTTCCCAAAGGTTTGTTCAGGCATGAAAATATATTGGATAGGTACGTACGGGTACGTAGGTAGTTAGCTCAGTAGTTAGGTAGGTAGGTAGGTAGGTTTTATGCAGATTCAATTACTTTGGTTGAAGATTTTATACCCTTTAGTATGGATAACTATCGATATATCGATAACTATCGATATTTCGACAACTCAATAGTATTCCATATATCGAACTTATCGATAAGTTTCGACTTATCGATAATCAATATGTGAAATCTAATATCGCGCAGCCCTATATAACCTGGGGCATTTATTTATTAACATGTTTGTTAATTCATTCAATCGTGAATACTGTGAGAAAAGTGAATGGGTCCAATAGAGTTTCAAATTGGTTTGTTTGTTGATAGAGATATCCAGTTTGCAACAACGTATGTATACACATTTTCTCGTATATAATATATATATATATATAATAGTACAAGTTCAACAAAATCACCAAATGGTTCAGAAAAAATATACCTAATCAAAATTCACAGTCAAAAGATAAAAACGACCAATGCGCTATGTTGTGTCGTCAGATGACTGCTCTATAACCAATATAGGGAGGTACAGTCGTCTTCAGAGAACATGTCGCACATGGACTTCGTCAGCTCTCTTAATCACCGCTGCAATAAGAGCGCTCAAACCGTCCAACCACGACATGTTCACTGAAGACGAGTGTACAGGGTGGCCCCAAAACCGAAGAAGTATGGGCCTGGGAGCAAGTACTCCAAAACATTTGGCAAATTTCCAAGCATTTTTCAGGCTATTGAGATATGTGTACAGTTCAATGTATATTGCAGGTCAATGCTGTCAATGAAGATCTTGCTGAAATCACAGCCTGGGGAACAAACAACCTAGTTGAATTCAACGCCACCAAAACTCAAGCCTGCATTTTCTTTAGAAAGGCGGAACTCAGTATGCCCGATATTGTAATGTCTGGCTCCACCATCCCCACCAAGCCCACCATATCTATGCTCGGTATTTCCATCAGCAACACTCTTTCATGGGATAATCATGTCAGATCCATCGCAAAAGCTGCTTCACAAAAACTGGGATTCTTGTTCCGTGCGAAAAGCTACTTTACACCTCAATAGCTTCTCATGATCTACAAAGCGCAGATACGGCCTGTTCTAGAATACTGTTCCCACATATGGGGTTCAGCACCAAAACATACGCTGATGCTCTTAGATTCCATCCAGAGAAGAGCCATTCGCCTAGTGGGTGACGCCACACTCACTCACTCTTTGACATCATTGGAACACCGTAGAAAGGTCGGCGACCTTTCACTTTTCTATCGATACTTCCACGGGAAATGTTCTTCGGGAATCTCTGCTATCATCCCTTCACTAGCAATACCAATCAGACGAACTAGACAAGCCCAGTCAGCACATCCTTTCGTTGTCAACCTCGAAAGATGTCGAACAGCACTTTATCAAGACTCCTTCATCCATAGAACGGCTAGGCTCTGGAATTCATTGCCTGTGGAAGTATTCCCAACAACATATAATCTCCAGAAGTTCAAAAACAATTCCAATACCTACCTCTTGTCCCTATCCTCCCTAGGAACGCACGATGTTCTTTGAACATTATAGGGATTCCCTTTCGTGCGCTCCAAGCGATAAAAAAAAATTGTAAATAAAAAGTATGGAAGACGATATATCATTATCATGTCCAATAGCCAAGCAATCATTAAAGTAAATATTCCCCTTGATTATATACACTAGTTGAATACTCAATGATATTCCTCAATATTTCGAAATGGCACCTCTTTAGGACACTGTTTCTGACCATCCAAAGGAAACATACAAACACGCCACAAGAACTCACATTTCATCTACATTTAAAAGTCCATCAATAATCGAAATTATTCACAATACGAAAGCTTCTGTTATCGTGATTTCATCAACTAATGCCTCAGTTAAAACTAATATCCAACGGTATTCAATGGCGCTGAAATAAAAATGTCACGACCATCATCATTTTATTTTAATTTTATTCGAAAACCTGTTGAAAATGCAAATATAAAGATCCTACATCGTCGTTTTGACGGTAATTGAATTACCTTTGGTTGGTAAAGCAGATTTTTATAATACCGATCCAATCTCATTTCCGCTAACAGTAAAAAAAACTGAACACGTGAGGCTACCCCCTTATGTATTTATTTCCTGATACGATCTCTCTCTCTCTCTCTCTCTCTCTCTCTCTCTCTCTCTCTCTCTCTCTCTCTGTGTGTATGTGTGTTTGATTATCCATGGACATTTTGTACAAACAGTGATTTAAAATTGCCGACATTTTGGCAATTATAAAATTAGTTTGTGGTGTTTTCTGGTTTTGATGTTAATTTGAAGTTTCAAGGGACGTTCTTGGTTCGTGACCTACATTTTTGTTGATCTCAAGATGGCCCAATCAGATTCTGTATAACTGTTTCCGTTTATGAGATACAGGGTGATTTTGGAAATTGATAATTTTTGGACTCCTATATCTAAAGTTGTTAGAAATAATGTTGCGCTGAGAACTTCATCTAACAGAGATATTTGAGGAGAATCCAGTGACGTACTAGAATACCGTGTATTTTATCAGTTTTATTCTATAATATAAGGAAGGAAAATATCATTTCTGCACAAGAAAGGAAACTACCTACTTCTTTCAAAAAATCTAACCTAACTCAGCCTAATACGAGCGTTGTTTTAGTGAAGTTGGCCCAAATATCAAAACAACCTTTTTTTATGACATTTGTCATATTACTAACGAAACAGTATTGAAAACCAAAATGTATTTCTGATAACATAAGATATTTTTATTCATATAATTAGCCCCATTATAGGAATTTCCTTTCGTACGTGTCTAAAACTTCTACAATTTATTAGCAAATATCTGATCATTTTATGCGTTGTCAATGTTGTGAAAAATCATCATATTTTTAATTATAATTATTATAACAATATGTAATATGTATATTTCAGATTTTTTTTTGGCAAAACCACAGACAAATACACTACCTATACCCAGCAAACACTTTGGAGCATTAATGGCCTAATGTATTTTCCTCATACCTGACATCAGTGGCCCAGTAAATTTTTCCATATGCAGGACTCTGTATATCAGTACATTGTGGCCGGCAGCTGGTCCCAGTGCTGGATACCCAGCAATCATATTCAGTTCCCCGGCAAAAGGCCAGTACACCATAATCGACACATTGGCTTTCTCATAGCAAGCCCTGTACATACATCAATGATGGGACTGTAATGGTCATTTATCGACATTAGTTACATACTATTGAGGTTGGGGAAGGTAAAGGGGTCTAAGAGTTCTAATGGATCTGAAAATTCTGTAACAATATTTTTCAATGTAACCCTCTTATATATTATATAATCAAACAGACTCATACAAGATTTCAAGGAAACAACTTATCAATGACACAATGATATCTTCTTAAACTCTCTCTTCTCCATGATTAAACTTCTCAGAGTAACTGCTTTACTGGCTGGTATCTACATCTAAATTTTATTTGGGTAGCATTCCTTGAAAATGGATTATTCGTTGCGAGGTAGGTACTCCTGAAATATAATATTCTTCGTCAGCTATCAGTGACCTTTCTTGATATCATAATTCTTCCATCATATGAGTTTGAGAAACAAAATACTAATGCATGAGTTTATAACTTGATCTATATAGTCTGATGACATGATATAACATATGGGACTCTTCAATTCTCATTATATTATTTTTGGCACAGACATTTCTGTAGTTGGAATCTTGTTGTTATTCACATCTATGAAAGAGACATAACCTAAGATTACTTTTGATAGCAACGAACGAGTTGAGCATGATAGCAGTTATGCTTCTGGAAAGGGAGAGCCACTCCATTTATTATGATCACGAGGTATGTGAGGTTATGAGATACCAAACACATGAATTTCATAATGAAATTCGAAACACTAGATATAGATAGATTGATACTTACTCAATATTATCATAATCCATCTTCTGTTATTATCAATTGAGAATACTACTGCCATCATGAATAACGACCAGGAGAAGTGTTGAACACAATAATTGGACAACAAACCAGAGGAAAACGAAATATACGCTATCACTATATAGAGTCACATATAATAATGATCCAAATGATCAGTTGATTGTTGATGTAAACGTTCCCAGAACATCCACTAGGGGGACGAGTAGTGAACAGGATATTGGCCAGCAGGGCCACAACTCAGTGTTCAACTGGTTCCAGACATCTTATCATTACAAGGCCATCACCGATTTTCAACTGATTACTAGGTATAGGGAAATCATCGGCCCATCACCAATACCCCGGTATCGTCACATTCCCAAACTTGCCTGTACTTGGCCGGACGTCTCCCGGTAGATCAATGTTCGCTGGGTAATGTTTCGTGATGTCCCATAGTTTAATTCCAAGATTATATGTAATTTGTCTATGTATCGTGTACTATTTATATGGGGCGCCGTTTGGTTCATAATTATTTTTTCGATATATAGGAATTTTAACGCGAAATATAGAAAAAATCCTATATAATATACTAAATTATCAATATTATATGCAAAATTTCTTATATCGTGTGAAAAATGTTCTATATATTTAAGTGCGACGAAATTTCAATATAATATATTTATGCCTCGCGCCGTTTGGTTCATAATTATTATTTGTAATATATAAAATTTTTACTGAATTTAGGTATATATAGAAAAAAGTCTATATCAAATGCACAAATTTTATATATGACGAAATCTTTATATATTTGCGTGTCAGGAGAGTCTATATTTGCGTGTCGCGAAAGTTTAGGTATATTTGGTTGTACCAGTGTGTGCAGAAATAGACTTTCGGGTTCCAGGGTTTACCGATAGGTGGCTGAACGCGGCTGGACGTCAGCACAGAATGAGGTTAGAAGATCTGGCAACACTGAGGTTCTATAAGAAATTCATTGCTATTCTGTGTCTATAAAATGTATCTTTAGAAACACCAAGTAATCCTGATATTCTGGTCCAACTTAGACCTGATGTTCTTAAAATCCTTAATTGTTCCTTTGAAATATCATACTTCGGGGGACCAACACTGTTACTGCTAGTTGATGAAGTAAAATATACATAGGTTCGGTCCTGCGAATCAACAGTGTTGAGAACATGCTCAATTTGACCATAAATATCAAACAGAATATTTTAAACTGATGATAATAACTGTTTCAACCTTTCACAGGCCAGTATATTATCAATGAACATGTTCAACAACCTACAGTAGTCCTCAATTTTCCACTGAGCTTGAGATAAGGCTCTTGAAGAATCTCATTGAGAAAGTAGATTCACCACATTATCGTGACATTCAACAATTTCATTGAGAAACTCTTCCACTGAAACCGTTGCGAATGACATTTTTACTCGAAAAAAAAAAAAAAAAAATTGTGAGGTTAAAGATTATGTAAAATAGAAAAATGTATTCTCATTTTTCTCCATTTCTTCTCCATTCTAGGCAGATGAGTATTTTGGACACAACCAGAATATAATAATATCAGTGTTGCCAGATCCTCTAACCTCATTCTGTGCTGACGTCCAGCCGCGTTCAGCCACCTATCGGTAAACCCTGAAACCCGAAAGTCTATCTCTGCACACACGGGTACAACCAAATATAAACTTTCGCGACGCGCAAATATAGACTTTCCTGACACGCAAATATAAAGATTTCGTCATATATAAAATTTGTGCATTTGATATAGACTTTTTTCTATATAAATTCAGTAAAAATTTTATATATTACAAATAATAATTATGGACCACACGGCGCGAGGCATACTAATATAATATTGAAATATCGTCGCACTTAAATATATAGAACATTTTTCACACGATATAAGAAATTTTGCATATAATATTGATAAGTTCGTATATTATATAGGATTTTTTTCTATATTTCGAGTTAAAATGTCTATATATCGAAAGAAATAATTATGAACCAAACGGTGCCTCATAACTATTTGTTAATTGAAAAATAAACTAATTTATAGTTATTAGGTATATACTTGCCCAATTGTTGAGATTGAATGTTATCAAACAAAACGCCTTATGCGTTCCTGAAGAGGCACCCTGTATAGAAAACAAAAACGTCTGAATTAAGACACAACAGTGGGCCTTCTACGCTTTCGTGAAAAGCTGCCGGAAATTTTGAAATCGGCAACTCTTGCTGCGACACCCCTTAGGGCGGGCTTCAGCTATTTTTTAACAGAAGTGTAGATTCAAGTGTTTCAAATCCCCATTTTTTTCAGGAAAAAGTTAAAAATACCCTAGTCGGATTCCCCCGCAGGAAATTATATACTTATAAATAAAGTTCCGTAGAATGTTGAAGATCGAGTCGAACGATGTCTGCAGGTTTGATAGATTGTCAAGGTCCCAGCTGTTTATGCGGTAACGGGAATCAGGAAGTCGAAAGGTTCACAAGAGAATTACCCACACGTTTCTCGTCTTGTTTCCTTCCAACTGAAATGTGTTGCATTTCCTTATATCGTTCCATCGCCGAAATTCTCATGGTGGAATCCCCTGAAATCCGCAAAAAATGTTACGGAAGCAAACGTCGAACGTCCTGAAAAAAAAAGAAACAAGATGTTAAATCTCGAGCTTAATCTGTATGTATGTACATCGATGGCTGATTCATTGTATCATCCTCGGTTTCACTGCAATAATTAAATGGATTCCATTAATAATTAAAAATAATTACTTATATTATAATCCCTACGATGCGTCTGAACTGAATCTTAAAAAACTTTTTTTCTGTGACGGGAAGATAGTTCGATATTTTATCTCTGTTAACAAGTTACAAAATGTCACTTTTCATAAATCACTTTGTTTCCACAGGAAAAAAACTGAGTACTTTTTTCCCGGATATATAGGTACAGTTCTACTTGTATCCATTTCATTTCTTCTCAACTAGTTGGAATATTCATTCGGAGATGGAAAAAGCAAAAAACAATAATTGAAATGTATAGGAGAAGTATATACTTGTATAAACTCTGATCTTGATGAGCTTGGAAAAATCATTCGTATCAGTGATATGGGAAATTATATCTCTCACAATACTGAACATATATTGGTATGAGTTATATTTTTTTCTACTCACATAACTTAAATGGCATTTAGCGTACGGATATATGTACCACGCTAAATGATCGATTAATCACACACGTTACTATGGCAACACGATTTCTTAAACACATTACCACGGCAACACAGTTCATTAAACACAGCTTCAGTATAATTTGAGACATGTCTGGCCTATCAATTGTAGGAACTGTCAACTGTCATTTTGGAATTTCGTATCAGAATTATTCAAACAATTTTCGTTTGTATCAGAATTCTACATTAAAAATATATGCGAAATGTAGACAAAAGTGAAATCGAAGAGAATGTTTTGGTACTTGCATATCTCCAAGAAGTGTAAAAATGAAGCATCCATCTTTGAGAACTATTGATTCATTATGCGCTAAGCATGACAATAAACGTGAAACAAAGGTTAGTAAGCAATGGACTGGAGTGACTGGACACATCTACAACCAATATATCACTTCAGTTCAGTTGCATGTACTACGAGTAGTACGAGTTCTCAATCCCCATTCCTTCCGGATTATTTTGTAGGTTAGGAGGAATAGCAGGTATGTTGATGTAATTTTGGGAGTTCGTAGAAAAAGCATAGTATGTAACGCGTTTATAAACTCTTCTAGACACTCGTTTATTAAACACTCGCCTCGCTCTGCTCCGCTCGTACTTAAAATACTCGTTACTAAAAGGACGTCTATAACACTTGTTACATAATATACTATTATATCCCAATGCTTCATATTATTTTATCCGATTTGAGAGATAATGTCAATTCTCAATTTCAGAGGATTTGAATTTTTCATGCTCTCTGAGTAGTTGTTTCCTGTTGAATATTCAGATTGATATTATGTGCATATTTTTTTATTGTGAAGGAGAATGCAAATTCTCTACTTCAGAAGATTTTGTTTTCGAATATTTATCGTGTGTGTTCAATAGATATAATTCAATGGCATATAGCCAGCAAAGTAGTTGTTTTCTGTTGAATAAACCGAGAAAGAATTGATATTTTCATCACATAGAGAATGCGAATTCTCAATGTATATATATCAATTTATTTTTTTATGTTCATGATTATATCTGAGAATATTTCTCATTTTCCCACCCTTTTACCCAACCAAGGGGTTCAAACTTGAACGATGGAAACTTGTTATTTTTATAGATCTTCAATCCCAAAAACTTATTGATATTTTTCTTTTTCGGGCCAAGAGCTATTTCACTTCCAGGCAGCTGCTTATGATCTATAAGGCACAGATCCGACCTGTCCTGGAATACTGTTCCCATATTTGGAGTGCAGCACCCAAACATACCCTGAAACTGTTGTATTCTGTCCAAAAAAGGGCAATTCGTCTCGTGGGTGATGCCTCGCTCACAAACTCACTCACTGCTCTGGAACACCGTAGAAAAGTTGGCGATCTGGCTCTATTTTATAGTTATTTTCATGGATGATGCTCTTCTGAAATATTAACAATTGTTCCTCCCTTGGCAGTCTCCGCGAGATTAACCCGTCGAGTTGAGGCTTCGCACCTCTTCGTGGTCACTATTTGGAGACCTGCAGAACATCTCTTTCCAAATACTAGTTCATCCAACGAACAGCAAGGCTCTGGAACACATTGCCAAAGGAGGTGTTCCCCGAGGCATATAACCTCCAGAAATTCAAGAAGAACACCAATGCCTACCTTATTTCCCTTGGTTCTCACGATGTTCTCTGAACATTACGGGATATCCCTTTTCGTGGGGACCAGAACATAAACTCTGTGTTTTTATTTTGTGTTGACGGCAATACGATATAATTTTGTTCTGTGAACTCTGTCAAGTGTCTGTTGTCTATCAATATTATTATTAACAATATAACCTTTGATTAAATTTATTCTTCAATTTGGGAATTGGTTTCTTACAAATGTACCACATATGGGCCCAATTTCACATTCTAGTACCACCGTACTTTTCAGTATAGCAAATGTACACTCGTCTTCAGCGAACATGTCGCGGTTGGACGATATCAGCGCTCTTATTGCAGCGGTGATCAAGGAAGCTGACACCTTCCATGAGCGACATGATCTCTGAAGACGAGTATACTACCTCTGGCACACCGTCCAGCGTCTTCATTTCTCGTGGACTGTGGACTGTGAACTCGTTGATCGCTTTGTATGATTACATGATCGTCGAATAGCGAACGTTCAACATAACATCATAATAAAAACTAAAATCATGGTAAAAGTTACAAAAATACCTATATATGTATTGGTATACAAACATCCGGCGAAAAATTACCCAACAATATAGAAATGATCCATATATAGAGTATTCATCTCATTTCACTATATTATTATGCTTCCATAATGATGGTAATTCCAATAGTTTCAGTGAAATAAATTATGGATATTTTTACTATGCACGGATTGATGATTTCAACTGTATAAGATCAAGTTGAAATGACTAAAATTGAAAGAAATAAAATTTTGGAGAATATTATATTTTTTACTACTATGATGGACTATAAATATACAGGCTGTCCGCTTAAAGGAGGTAAATCCATTAACTATATATTCCTTGAACAAAAACAATATGAGTTTCTAAATACCATTTCTCATTTTAGCCCTTCATATTCGATATACAGGGGGTCAAAGTTGGAAATTAAAAACTGTTGATTTCTAAATACTCGCGTATTTAATAAGAAATCAATCTTGAAATTGGTACATTACTTCAGCACAAAGAGTTACATCGTGTGAGGAAAACAATACAGAAAATAACTGTCAAATATTCAAAATACTGGGGGTCAAGTATATACACACTAACCCCCCTTTTTGTAAAAATAATTTTATTACATTCGCTCTGAGCACCCGGTATTTCCATATCTACCTTTTCGTACGTAAAAAGTTACGCCCTCTTCCAATTTCGACGAAATAAATAGTATGTGAACATTATGAGATTACCGTAAGCCGCATAGGCATGAAACAATAACCAGTACTTTTCGAATTATCTTGAAAACAAATAATGTTATCGACATTTTACAAGAGACAAAAAATACTCAAAAATGATTGAACAACTTGAAGAGAAATAGATATGAACTCATTAGCGCACGTAAAAAAAATATGGGGGTAAGTGTGTACTTGACCTCCAGTATTTAGAATATTTGACATCAGTTATTTTCTGTTTTGTTTTCCTCACACGATGTAACTCTTTGTGCTGGAGTAATGTACCAATTTTGAGATTGATATCTTATAAAATACGCGAATAATTAGAAAAAAACAGTTTTAAATTTTCAACTTTGACACCCTGTATATCGAATGTGAAGGGCTAATATGAAAAATGGTATTGAGAAACCCATATTGTTTTCGTTCAAGGAATATAATTGGTTGATGGATTGACCTCCTTTTAGCGGACACCCTGTATATAGTTTTCATTACCCAATAAATGAAACTGCAATAATACAGTAAAATTTTCCTCTCTATTTGATTCTGTCTACAAGATGATCGATCTGTAAAAAAAAACGGTCTCATCATTCTGAAAATCGATTTTTTTCGTTTTCCTCATTTTAGCAGTCCAACGAGGCAGGGTACCGCCTTCGCAGCAGTCCCTCCCCGGCCTGCCTAACCAGTTCCTCAACTCCACCGACTCGATGACGTCGTCCCTGAGCAACCACACCTACCTGAGCAGCTACATCTCGCTGCTGCTCAGGGCGGAACCCTACCCCACGAGCAGGTACGGCCAGTGCATCCAGACGAACAACATCATGGGGATAGACAACATCTGCGAGCTGGCTGCGAGGTTGCTGTTCTCTGCTGTGGAATGGGCGAGGAATATACCTTTTTTTCCGGAACTGCAAGTTACCGACCAGGTGAGGTATAGTGTCCCAAATAACATTTTCCTTCGACCTCGTAATCTCGTATTAACTATGAAATCGTTCATTAATTACCCCTATTAATGATCAATTTGTCTATTAATGCACGATTGTTTTATAGGCAACCAAACATACACCGCGTGCATTCATTGTTTATGCTATAACTTACGGAATCTGCATTTAAATCGAAAATATGGATTTCATCGAAGATTTTCCGTTAACGGGTTCGCCTTTCCAAGTTTCTGAAACGATTTTAATCCCTGTTTTCTAACACAAGGAATTTATTTTCTATGTTGATCATTTCGACAAATGTCAAATGTCACTAATGTCAGTAACTAACAAGGCTACTGGGTGATTGTTAGTAGTTTCCGGATGAATGATGAATTCGCGAACCAAGTTTTCTTCATTGCGTCAGAAATGAGAAATATAGTCGACGGAAAAATTTTGAAATCAACTCGTATATTGAGAGGCGATTAATACACTAGTTGGTTAAATAACTATATCAGTTTTATTGTTAGCTACAGGAGGTTGTTACAGCCTATTTTGAAATGCCCTTTCAAAAACTATTATACTTTAATAATTTCATTGAAACAATAAAACAACCTTCTCAAAACATAAAGGGCCAACCTTTATGAAAGCTTTCACAGCTTCTTTTAAAGCTTGTCATAAAATTTATCATAGTATGCCTCAAAGCAATAATAATACTATCAAAAAGGCTTCCTGTTAATCGATTGCATCAATAATTTTCCTTCTTCATTTGAGTGTTTATTAAAATTGCATATTATCAATAAAGACGGAAAATGTATTCAAGAAACGAAAAAGTCGATATGTTGTTGATATGCAATTTTAATCAACACACAAATGAAAAAGAAAAATTATTGATGCAATCGATCAACTGTCAAACACAAAACATTTTGTGTAGGTACCGCCTACTAAGTGAAATAATTATGGAAAAATAGACTGATAGCCTTGTGGATCATCGTATAAGAGGAACAATTTTAGTTTTATTATTCCAAATGGGAAGATTATAATATGATAGGTACATGGCGAAAATAAAAGACAGATTTCTGTACATATAGCTGAATTCGAAAAAATATGTTCCTATCTTAGATTCCTCAATATCATGAGTTATTTTCGAAGGTTTTCATCTTGACTCAAACAAGCTATTGACAACCTGCAGACATTGATCAGAATATCAAAATATTTTGAATAATATCGGTTTACTAATAATCTTCAAATTTCAAAGCCTACCAAGTGTCGATATATCATCGAATTCTTGTCACAGCCAACTCATTCTTTTTGAATAAAAAGCAAATTAACAGCGAATTAAGAAATAAATGCCACTTTGTGATACATGGTTGGATAGAGAAATTCAAGGCGAAAAAGATAGACTGAAGAAATGTACATGGTGACATTAAAAAAATGAAGTTGGGGTCACTTCCGGTCAAACAGGTCGTTGAAACAAATTGTCGTTCAGTTCGTAAAGTGCGCTACCATTCATTATATACCCCCTGTGAATTTCAAAATTTTATCTCTTCAAATAAAAAAACTACAGGCTGCTACATGTCTCCTGTGTCACCCGGTATATATATCGATTTTTTCATAATCATAATTTATCTGCGAATATTCTTTTTCAATACTCTCACCCAACCAAGAGGTTAAACTTGAACGATGGAAACTTGTTATTATTATATACCTTCAATCGCATCAGATTCGTGATAAAGTTTTCTCAATTCAGAATTTTCTCCACGTCCTGTATGATGAATATCAATTTGTCATACATCCAAAAACATCATGCTATTTATTCAGCAACAAATATTATCATGTTATCTTTATTGTATTTTATTATATTTATTGCACTTTATTATTTCCAATTCTAAGATAACATTCTTCGAGCAACGTATTATCCACATCAAAAACGCATGAGAAGTGTTGCAAAAATGTATTTAGTTCCCTAATGACACAGTTAAAGTTAGGTAATTGAACGCCAATTATCTCGCCAATTATTCACTATCAGCCCAATAGCCTATTTGTAACACACTATTCCAACACCACCCCGTATAAGATGATATATTTGACGCATCTATTTCGACCGACGGATGGCCAATTAGCTAATGGCTCCATTTCGGTTACAGGTGGCCCTTTTCAGATTAGTGTGGCCGCAGTTGTTCCTGAACATTATACAGAGGGATCATAAACTCATCCTGATTTGACAAAATACAATATGTTGAAGAGTTATTTTGCCCATATAGGAAACCTATATTATGAGAAATTACCAAGTTTTACACTATTATAGGATTATATCTAAGGTTTGCAATCCCAAAATACCGATACCGAAAATCCCAGGATCCTAGTGATATTTTTATATATACCGAGAATCCCGGGATCATATCCGAGTAGATCCCGGGATTTTCGAATTAATTTAGAAGACCAATAAGATTTCGCTCTCGTCAAGGGAATCAGATTATTATTAGTCGAAGTTCCTGAAAAGAAAGTTATTATGAAGATACTCTTGAGTCATATAAAACCTTTCTTAATAGTTTCAGACGCAATAATTGATGAACAAAGTGATGGGGAAGGTAAAATTCCTTTTGCGAGTCAATGGATCAAATATAAACACTGGACCCACTGTGAGTTTGCCGATGTTCCAGCAAGACGTAAAATGTTCATTTCTGAAGTTTGCCGTTAATCTCTTTTTTTTTTTATTGTTCAGCTATTTCAATGGATTAGCCCAATTTTCACTTTGAATAAATGATAAATCTAACACTTCATCATGTTTCCGCTTATTATCTACAAGTAAGTAATTTTACGGGGAGTGTATAATCTCTGCATAAGCCTATACTACTTTTTCTACTCACATCACACATTCTTAAACTAATTAAGCATGGCAACACAGTTCTTTGAACACACCTTCAGTCGTTTGAGTTCTGTCTGGATTGTCAATTGTAGGAACTGTCAACTGTCATTTTCGAATTTTGTTGCAATTTGCAATCGGTGACAATCAGAATTATTTAAACAATTTCTGTTTGTATCAGAATTCTTCATTTAAAATGTATGTGAAATGTTGACGGAAGTGGAATGGAAGATAATGCTTTATTAGGTATAGTTAATGCAAAGTCAGTTGAAAAAAAACATCACCGCAAGCCGTCGGTCTCTTTGAAAGTTCAAAGAGTACGGCAGCGCGGCCCGACATTCGTTTGATGATCTGTTCAACTGACTTTGCATAAACTTTATACTTGCATATTTCCAAGAACTCTGTGTGAAAATAAAGCTCTCATCTTTGCTCTAAGCATGACAATATATAAACGTAAGAACATGTATGTAAACAAAAACTATGTAATCAGAATATGGATACAAACCCGAGGAATATACCTCTAAGAATCGAAGAGTTTTTATCTTCTACGTCAGATGAAAACTTGTTTTTCACAAAGGTTAGTAAAATTCATGTATCATATGGACTGGACACAATCATCTACAACCAATATCACTTATCCGTGCCTCGTTGGTTGCATGATGCAGTTGCATAGTATTATGTTCTCAATTCCCATTCCCTTCGAATTTATGTATTTGTATATATGTTAGGGGGTAGGTTAATCTGATTTTCGGAATTATGGTTACTCGTCGAAGAGAGAAATTAAGAGTTCGTAGAAAAAGTATAGTATGTAACGCGTTTATAAACTCTTCTAGACATAAGTTCATAAGTTCGAAAATTGTTAAATATGGATAACATTTTTGAAATAGACATGCTTCTTGACAGGATATCTGAACAATGGTGTGAACAATGTAGGGTATGTCATTTTAGGCGGAACTCCCCTAATCTTTTGACCTCATAAGAACACCGTACGAAAGTCGGCGACCTTTCACTTTTCCATATAGATACTACCATACGAGACATATTCCTCAGAAATCTCTGCTATCATTCCATCACTAGCAATACCAGTCAGACGAACTCAATAGGCCCAGTCAGCACATCAATTCGCTGTCAACCTTGAAATATGTCGAACAACACTCTAAAACTCGTTCGTCTTTAGAAAGGCAAAGCTTGTGAATTCTTTGATGCCAATGGAATTTCCTTACGTGCGCTCCTAGAGATAGGAAACAAAAAGTTAATGGCCACGTTTCCGTACAGGTGGCCCTCCTCAGACTGGTGTGGTCGGAGCTCTTCGTGCTAAACGCGAGCCAGTGCTCCATGCCGCTGCACGTGGCGCCCCTGATAGCGGCCGCAGGACTCCACGCCTCCCCCATGTGCGCAGACAGGGTGGTGCAGTTCATGGACCACATCAGGATATTCCAGGTTAGTGGATTCAGGATCTTATTTTTCGTTGAAAACAAAATTTTTAGCAAATGCCCGGGAAGTAACACTTTTGTGGACTAGTCCGGAAAGTAGCACTTTTGTGGACTAGTCCGGAAAGTAGCACTTTTGTGGACTAGTCCGGAAAGTAGCACTTTTGTGGACTAGTCCGGAAAGTAGCACTTCTGTAGACTAGTCCAGGAAGTATACGTGTTTCTTGGACGAGGCGGCTGGAAAGAACTACATCGCTGTTATATTGACGACTGGAATGGGGGAGACCACTGATTTTTTTAAAAATACGTCATCGTGATCTCTTTACCAAAAACCTACCAGTATAAATATGATTTTGAAGTTCTTCATTCGTACCAAGACGACAAGAAAAATGAATTAAAACAAGTTCAATAATCTAAAATTCACACTTCCTGCGCAATATGAAATTGTGTCAATTCATTGGTGTGACTGGTGTGAAAGTAGCACTTTTGTGGACTAGTCCGGAAAGTAGCACTTCTGTGGACTAGTCCAGGAAGTATACGTGTTTCTTGGACGAGGCGGCTGGAAAGAACTACATCGCTGTTATATTGACGACTGGAATGGGGGAGACCACTTATTTTTTTAAAATTACGTCATCGTGATCCCTTTACCAAAAACCTACCAGTATAAATATGATTTTGAAGTTCTTCATTCGTACCAAGACGACAAGAAAAATGAATTAAAACAAGTTCAATAATCTAAAACTCACACTTCCTGCGCAATATGAAATTGTGTCAATTCATTGGTGTGACTGGTGTGACGTATATTAGTCCCAATAAGCTTATTGTCCTTGAGCTGACCAATCATACTGCAACATACTGCAGAATGGCAAGGTATTGAAGAGAGATAGCTACAGTTCTGGACTAATACGTCGCGGTTCCACCTCCATATCTTGATTGATTGATAGATTGATTAAATGTAAATCATGAATTATCGATTGAAGGGGTATAGACGGATATCATCCCTCAGTGGTCTTCCCCATTGGCACGATAATCAAACTGCACTGTTTTACCACTAATCAAATTGCATTTTAAACGCCTCGACACGTGTTTCGCTAACTTTGCTAGCATCTCCAGAAGAAGATTGAAACATTATATTATGAAATTACACTTTAGTCATTGGTGAAAAACAATTTTACAATATAATATAATTTACATGATAACGTGATAAATATTCACTTTGTGAAAACATACTCGTAATATTTTCGGAGTTGTATACAGGTTTGCTGGAATTCGAACCTCATCATTGGGATCTCGTAAAACGTGAGAGATACAGGGTCGGTGAAACTATATCAAAGTTGCGCAATTTTATGCCTCAAAAATTTCCTGGAACCACTTTTATTTTTTATTCAAGTTATTTGAAGTAATTCATCGAAATGAATGACACTTTATCGTGGCCACTTCTTCTCCCTACAAGTTGGCGGTTTCAAATTTTGAATCCAAAGTTTCGTCTTACAGAAACCATCATCAACTTCTCCTTTTAAATACACACACACCTCTGAATACCGCAGAAGCCATGAGCTATCACAAATTCACATTTTCGAATGTTTAGTTTACAAAAATTGACAGATTTGTGTTGAATACTAAAAAATATACAGAAAATGTCAACTTTTGATAACGAAACATCCGGAAATAGACATTTGTGATAGCTCATAGCTTTTGAGCTATTCAAAGGTCTGAAAAAATTAAATAAAAAATCCAGATCCGTATTTGAAGAAGGTACGTTGATGATGGTTACTGGAAGACCAAATGTCGGATTTCAAATTTGAAAACGCCAACTCGATAATTTCTTTAAATACTTAACTTCAACTTAGTAAATTCCGGTTTCTTCCGTATATCGCCGAAAGTGTTAGAAAGTTCCAAAACGACATTTTGTAAGGCATAAACTTGTGCCACTTTGCCATAAATCTACCGACCCTGTACCACTTTCGTTTTACGAGATCCTAATGACGGGGCTCGAATTCCAGCCACCCTGTACTGTGAATCTGTAAATTCACAATTTAAAGTTTAATCACAATAACAATAACAGTTTACACTTGTAGAATCACGCTTTCAAAGGATAAAATTACAATTTTAATCTGTGGAACACCTTTGTGTTCTTGCCAACAAAACACTGAAAATATTCAAGAATCAAAAATTTTGTAGATATAGTTTTTTTATATGTTAGTTTCAATAATCGATGGAAACCGCATTATTTTAAATTTTTCTTCTATATTGCTTAGCGTAATTTCTCCTAGGCTTTTTTGCCACTAAATACAACTGATTTATTTGACATTATTCTCTTCCAGGAACAAGTAGAAAAGCTGAAAGCGTTACACGTAGATTCAGCCGAATATTCTTGTTTGAAAGCCATCGTTCTCTTCACGACTGGTAAGTAGATGCAATCAATGTCGACAATGACGTCTCAACATATCTTTGTCACGTGTCAACGAATTATGTATATTTATAAGCGATTCCAATCAAGTGAGACCACAGTTCAGGGATTTTTTGCGGATATTCATCTAGTAACTAATACACTGAGACAACAGTTCATTTTCGATAAGGAAATTCCATCTATTGTTTGCAATTAACAAATGCCATTGTTGGATATTGCCTAACTAAGGTAATTTCATCAGGAACTAATGGTTTTATCATATAAAAAATTACAAATGAATACACAGTACACAGTTCGATATAAAGTGATATTAATCTTCATCTAATGAAATGTGAATTGAATATATATTAAGAAGTAACACTTCATGGACACTATACAGCATTTTGCATTGAATTAGATTTGTTTACAATAATGTAAGTTACAAATTCACTTACCATTTTGTTATAATGCAATTAACTGTCACTCTCCATATATTTTTCTAAAATTGTTCTTATCCGTCATTCGGAGCAACCCTCAGAAGTCTTCAAGAGACTTTTGCGAGCAAGGAATGACGGGTTTCTTACCCCAATAAACTTAGCAGAACCACTTCAATATTTCGGATTTGTAATAGTACTATAATTTGTTACTGATTTAGTACTAATTTATCATCATATTCGCAAATTTATTACTCTTCATTAAACAGAAAAAACCAACGGCTCTGCTAGCTTTATGTCAACCTAGCAGAACCATAGCTGAAAATTTAATGTTTTGAAAATTTTAAATATACCATAATTTTCAAACATCTGAGGCGATCCATCTTGCTTGCTTTTGAGAGTTTGGTATGAACAGAAAATAATTTTTCGATTTGCTCCAAATACTTATTACCATGTTATTTAAAGTTCCCTAACAAAGGGGTTCCGCAATAATTGCGGTCCCCATTTGAAATTTTCATAATTTTTAAAAATATTTTCACCAATATGAATTATATGTAAACATAACTTTTTTCCTCCAGAACAGTACTCCTATGTAACAATAATGCTAATGATGAAGCTTTAAAGCTTCGAAACATGTCCCTGTAAGATTGCTTACAATAAAGTATAGCTTTGGTGGAGTCGACTGTAAGAATTTTGTCCTGTCCTAATACCATAATTTATTACTAACTTATATAATCACGAATTTTTTACTCATCATTTCAAGGAAAAAAACGACGATTTGTCTATCTCGATCTCAACCTAGCAGAACCAAAACTCAAATCACATGTTTTTTGAAATTCTGTTGTATCATCGATAAGTTACTAATTCATTACTAATTTATTATCACATTCGCAAATTTCTAACACTTCATTCAACAGGGAAAACCAACTAGTGGGGTCGGTTAACTAAAAATTCTACCAAAATATTTCACATCTGGCAACCAATGCGCCCTTTCAGATCCAGATAGAACATGGGTAGACGCGTTGAAAAAGCCCGGGACACAAATTTTTCTGGCCCTCTAGCGGCGTTGATGACGTAATCAATATGGCCGCCATAGTTTTGTGGCAAGCTTTTACATTTCCCTGTGTAACTCGGGTTTGTATTAGAATATTAACCAATATCATCAGTGATTATTGATGAGGAGAAAATAGGCTTTCCAACGGTATAAAATACATTATCGTTTAAGTTTGTAATTATAGAAATAATTGCAACATAATTATTTTTTTCATTCAATTTTGGTTTCTATCGAAACATTTTGCTGAATTACTCGGAACCCGCTGCAAATAGCCAAAAACGTGTCGAATACTTTTTGTTCGTCAATGAGTTGGCTTTCGAACGGTATATATATAACTTTCATTTTATAACAAACAGGTACTGAAAATGTATTAAAACAATGTAGCGTTGCACACTTATGGCAAGAATGTAATTTATATAATTGTATGTATAAGTAGCGAATGTATTTATTGTTAATTTTTATGTATATTAAATAAATTGTATAGCATGTTCATTGCAATTGAAATTCTATTCCGTTTCAAAATCAGTAATAGGAGTCATACCCAAGATGATTGTGAGATAAGTTTCAATCAATATAGGTACACGAACGAGAAATAAAAGAATTTAAATAAATACAATATTATTTCAATTTAATATGCAAATTCTGTACATATATCGTAAAATAAACTGGTATACAAAGAATATTTTTTGCAATAATATTTAAAGGGTTGGAAAACTAAAAATTCCCCTTGTGATTACCGATCACTGTCGGAGCACTAACCTTCGCATACACAAAGTTTTGTACATCGTATTCCCATTTTAATACATTTACAAGATGTGCATCTCTTGCGGCAAGTACAAGTGGTAAGTTGTACACAGTGTTTTGCCACTTCCGGAATTATTGTCCACACAGGTCGGTATGAACCTTCTGAAGTCACAGTCCATCCTCAATTGGTTGGGAGGTATTGCGTATTGTGAATCGAGGCTGTTGTTCTAGATTCTTGCTTGAAGAGTAGCTCGTTTAATATGTTGAATGCATTCTTGAAAGATCCTTCAAATCTAGGAAAATCTTCAAAAAGTCTTCGTAATATACCTACTGCCCGTCCCAGACACATACCATCACTGAAGTCATTAAATGCACAGGCATCACGAATGGCATCGCCAACATCCCCTTCAAAACTCAAAATAATTTCACGTCCTGACTTATCTGCTCTCAGGCCAGGTATGAATGATAATAGTTGTTCTTTGAGACGTGTTCTATTGATATTTTTCTCATCAGTTTGCGTTCCCATGTTTGTCATGCGTTGAGATACTAATTTTGTCAGATATGAAAGTTTGAACACTGGGAAAGTACTGCTAGATGAGTAAAAATCTTGCATGTATTGAACCAATTCCGTTATAACAGTACCATAAGGAACTTCTTCGGGATTGTAATGATCACCTTTTCGGCTAAGTTCAGCAGCTCTTGCACTAGTTAGGAAGCGAGTATAGCATATAGTTTGTGGTATTTGGCATCTAACGCTACCAAATCTGTTGACGATAACTTCTTCAACAATTTTTCATCTTGTGATTGTATAGCATGACTATGAATTGTAGGCCCAATACCCAGCGTGGATGCTGCCACAAGTCTGTCTCTATCTTCTCCTTCATCACAAAAGAGACACACCTTTTTCACATCAGGGCAAAATAATGCTGCTCTTTTGTTAATTTTGAAGTAGATGGAGTTTCGTCTGTGCAATTAGGGCGTTCTTTCTGTTTCTTCCCACGAGACAGTCTTTCCTCCTTTTGACTGTCATAATTGTTCTTGCAAGATTTGTGATATTTTGCTTCACGGGCTACTAGTGTTTGTAAAAGACCATTTCCATCGTCCAACTGATTCAAGTTTCTAATAGCACTTGGAAGCTTACCATGTTCAGCAAAAACTGTGAGATTCTTCGCCGTTGTTAAGTAATCTTCATACTTCGGAATGATTAGGTGCTCCTTGGAATGCTTTTGGCATAGCAAACACAGGTCCCATACAAACGGAGCCAACACTGGTTCAGTCGTAGCATCAACAAATTCATGTTTCCTCTTCGCAGTAGCGGCGTTAGGGTAGGGCGCGGTTGGGCGACCGCCCAGGGCGCCGGATGGAAAGGGGCGCCGCAGACACCCCAATAAATCCTTCAAATTCTCCAAATTAATATCATAAGCACATCTCTCTACAATCAACAGATATAGATCTCAGTAAATGCACAAAAATGTTGAAAGAATGCTGCACTTTCTCCTAAGAATATAGAAATACAAACTCTAAAATCGCCATTTTAACTGCAGAGGAATTGGCTGAAGAACAAGAAATTAAACCTAAGCCTGGAGAGCCTCGCTGTTCGTTGGATGTATGAGTCTTTGGAAACAGATGTTCTGCAGGTCTCCAAAGTGACCACGAAGGGGTGCGAAGCCTCAACTCGACGGGTTAATCTCGCGGGGACTCATGCCAAGAGAGGAACAATTGTTGATATTTCAGAAGAGCATCGTCAATGAAAATATCTATAAAATAGAGCCAAGAGCCATATCGCCAACTTTACTACGGAGTTCCAGAGAAATGCCCTTTTTTGAACAGAATCCAACAGTTTCAGGGTATGTTTGGGTGCTGCACTCCAAATATGGGATCAGTATTCCAGGACAGGTCGGATCTGTGCTTTATGGATCATAAGCAGCTGACTGGAAGTGAAATAGCTCCTGGCTCGAAACAGAAAACTAAGTTTTTGGGGTGCACTTTTAGCAATTGATCTTACGTGATTTTCCCAAGAAAGTTTATTGCTGATAGTAATACCAAGCATCGGAATAGATGTCTTCAAAGGTATAGAAATGAATAGCATTGCGAATATTATTGACTGGATATACCTGTAATGGTTGCTAGTGGGGAGATGAGTTTATAAAAGAGTTTGCCAATACAACGGCTAGACAAGTGGAATCTATCAGTTTTTTCAAATAAATGGTTATTTTTTTAAATCAATTGATATTCCATTATACCCATTGCCTCCTGTGGAGTTGAATAACAGTAAGGGGGCGCCTTAAAATTCTTGCCCAGGGCGCTGGTAGTGCTAAAACCGGCACTGCCTCTTCGTTGACATTGTTCTGTTTATTGTCGACTGAAGTGAAATATTTCTCATATCATGACGTATCTCAAATAACATCTGCCTAGAAAAGATTTTATTTTCAAACTCTTATCGTGTGTGTTCAATAGATATAATTCAATGTTCGTTGAATAAACTGAAAAGGAGTTGATATTCTCATCACATAGAGAATGCGAACTCTCAATGTATTGCTTTATATAAATATATATTCATTTTTGTATGTTCATAATTTATCTGAGAATAATCCTTTCCACACATTTAGAGCCAGTATTACATTGCTGTCATAACTGTGCAACACTACATTGTTGTGGCACATTTTCAGTTATGAAATATAAATCATATACACCATCCAAAAGCTAATTCATTGATGAACAAAAAGTATCTGCTACGTTTTTAGCTATATGCAACAGGTTTCGAGCAATAAAGCAAAATGTTTCGATAGAAATCAAAATTGAATAAAAAAAATAATTATGTTGTAATTATTTCTATAATTACAAACTTGAACGATAATGTATTTCATACCGTTGGAAAGCCTGCCTTCTCCTCATCAATAATCACTACTAATATTGGTTGATATTCTGATACAAACCCGAGTTACACAGGGAAATGTAAAAGCTTGCCACAAAACTATGGCGGCCATATTGATTACGTCATCAACGCCGCTAGAGAGCCAGAAAAATTTGTGTCCCGAGCTTTTTCAACGCGTCTACCCATGTACTATCTGAATCCAAAAGGGCGCATTGGTTGCCAGATGTGAAACTTTTTTCCGCTATCCGACCCCACGCTAGCTTGCTGTCATCCAAACAATTAATAATAATAATAATAAATGTTCTTTATTGGTTAAAACCAAATGGCCATCGACCGAGGTCCTTCAGCCAAACAATTATTATTTTGAAAACTTCAAATATACCATAATTTATTACTATTTTATTACTAACTTATAACTATAATCACGAAATTTCTACTCATCATTTCAAGAAAAAAAAAACGACGATTTGTCTATCTTGAACTCAACCTAGCAAAACCAAAACTCAAATCATATGTTTTTTGAAATTCTGTTGTATCATCGATAAGTTACTGATTTATTACTGATTTATTACCACATTCGCAAATTTCTAACACTTCATTTAACAAGGAAAACCAACGGCTCTGTTAGCTTTCTGTCAACCTAGCAGAGCCATAGCTAAACAATTATTATTTTGAAAACTTCAAACACCTAGCAGAACCAAAACTCAAATCACATGTTTTTTGAAATTCTGTTGAATCATCAACAAGTTAGTAATTTATTACTAATTTATTACCCACACATACGCAAATTCTTCACACTTCATTTGACAGGAAAAATCAACGGCTCTGCTAACTTCATGTCGACCTCTAACCCAACCATAGCTGAAAATTTACTATTTCGAAAACTTCAAGTATATACCATAATTTATAACTATTTTATTACTAGCTTATAACTATAATCACGAATTTTTTACTCATCATTCCAAGGAAAAAAACGCTGATTATTTTATCTCGGTCTCAACCTAGCAGAGCCGAAACTCATATCACAAGTTTTTTTAAATTCCATCGAGACCTCCATTAGTTACTAATTTATTAATAACTAGCTGTAATAAATTAGTTACTATCGATGATACAATGATGTGATTTGAGTTTTGGTTCTGCTAGGTTGAGATCGAGATAGACAAATCGTTGTTTTTTTCCTTGAAATGATGAGTAAAAAATTCGTGATTATATAGTTATAAGTTAGTAAAAAAATAGTTATAAATTATGGTATATTTGAAATTTTCTAATTATCAAATTTTCAGCTTTTTTTCTGTTCAATGAAGAGTAATAAATTTGCGAATATGATAATAAATTAGTACTAAATTAGTAACAAATTATGGTACTATTGCAAATCCGAAATATTGAAGTGGTTCTGCTAAGTTTATTGGGGTGGGTTTCTTTACCTATTAACGTGTGATCCCAAGCACTTTTTCAGGCCATCAGAAAAATGTCTGCAATCGGGGATGTTATTAATGTTTGAACTCCATTTACAATACCTGTGCACTCAGAGAAATAGTCGATAGTGAGTACCAAACGTTTAGTAAAATAAGCGCCAGTCTCTATACATTAATCAAATAATACCACAACAAAATCGTATCATATATATGATGATGACTATACTATTCTATAAGTACCTATCATACTATTTTGTAGTGGTAATATTTGGTATAGTAGTAGTATTATACAATTTTCTAGTGGAATATTATTAGATGAATGTATAGTGACTGGCGCCTATTTTACTAAACGTTTGGTATTCACTACCAACTATTTTTTTCGGTGTGTTTTAATTATATAGTTTTTTCATTGTTGAAGAAAACGAGGGAATTATTTTCACTAAAGAAACATAACTTGAAGCTATATATAGAGAAATCATTTTGGTAATGATATATGACGACTTCTTTGTTACTATACAGAGTGATTCACGTAAGCCTCACATCAAAAGTTTTCCAACTTGTAGTTGGTTTCGAAATTTGAAAATTGTTATGCTATTATAATCGATCATATCCAATCTATCTGAAATATTTTTAGTTCTCCAGATTTACAGGAAGTTCCAAAATTCGGCAACTTTCTCATTCTAAATAGAAACCTAAATTTTTTTTCACACAGCACTATCGACCTTCCAAATCTGAGTTTAGACTAGGCTAACTTCTGATGTACCATGGATGGTCCCATCCTGTACAATATGGGCGCGAGCGATTTTCAAATGGGGCTTTGGATAATTGTCGGAAGATGTACTGTTTCAAAAGGCTCCTACTATTTTTTCTGATACCATAATTATGGAAGGAAATTTAGAAAAAGAGAGAGAAAGAGAGAATATGCTTTATTGTCTAAATGTGTAAAATCTTATTGACAAAAAGATAACCTCAAAATAAAAAACGAAACTAGAATTACAGGAAATTGCTACCAACACCAACACATTTTAATTTTTTTTTATCTCTTGGAGCGCACCAATAATGTTCTGGAAGATCTTGAAATATTCGTATAGAATGTTACTCAAGCATTACCTATACCTATATCAAACCTCTAAAATTGTTCTGAAATTGTTCTTATCCATCATTTGGTTGCCCCCTCACGAGCAACTCTCAAAAGTCTTCAACAGACTTTTGCGAGCAAGGAATGACGGGGGTATTACTGACACTTCAACCACGAGGCTCCGCTGGCCAACTTAACTAGTGTTTTTCCAGTGTAGAACGAATGGTGATCTTCGAAATCAGCGATACATTCTTCTCAGTGTATACGGTGAAGTTATTCAACGACGAACGAATTTTCAGTAATAGAACATCAAAGGCGGGATGGAGGTTTGACTTGAGTGACTCAAATCCTCAAATTCAATTTTTCTTCGTAAGGTTTCGAAAAAATAGTGGCATTTGAAGAAGTTGAGATTTTTAGAAACTTTCCTCTCATTTGATTTCCACTTTCCTATAAAATAATCTCCAGATGGCTGCAAAGTTCTATTTGTGTGCTAAAATAACATGCTGATTCTATAGTTTGACAAATGAGACTACCGTGAAAACAATTCTAGTTATACAGGGTGTTTCTTGAACTCTCTGACAAAATGCAAGGAGCGAATCCTTGCTCAATTTCAAGATGGAATGTGTTTGTTTTTTCGAATGGCACTTAATTTTTAAAATACAAGGTGTTGAAGTTTTGTTTTTAAATCGTGGTTTTTATTTTTATTTCAGACATGCCTCACCCAATTTCGTTGAAATTTGATAACTTCATTTGTAGTTATAAGGAGCTCATGTAGCCATCAATAGAAAACAAATTATGGTCCAGTGGCGTCCGGAAGGGCATATTATTGACAAAACCTATACGCGATTGACTTCTTCTGCAATTTTTTTTTTATTGAGCAACTAATGGATGAGTTATGTTATCCAATAAGGTGTTTCCCTATCTTGCATTGTTTTCGAGATGAAAAATAAAAACCACTTTATTGCATATTATGTCCATGGACCTCACAAAACCCCATAAAAGAAGCGCAAGAATCATTTTCCTCTTACAAATGACCTAATAAAAAGGCGAAAATGTATGGTATATGGAGTTTTTGAATGGCGCTTCGCTTTCGAAATACATCAGGCTGTTTGAAAAAGAATCTGAAGAAAATTCGACCACCTTGTATTCTGAAAACTGAGCGACATTCGAAAAAAAAACTATTTCACATTTTCATCTCAAACTTCAGAGAGGAATGGCTTCTTTCATTTTCTCAGAGAGGTTAAGGAACCCTGTATTTGGGGACAAAGTGGGCATCATGAGCAAAAGGGTTTGCCGCCACTGATTAAAGCGCCCATATAGAGGTGAGCGAGACAAACGAAAAGTCTAGTGCTCGACCACAATTCAACAAAGCGACGTTTATTTGAGAGCGGCGAGACCCTATCGCATACTCTTATCGCGCTTACACGTTAGCCCCACAACAATACCTACTGTACAGTGTACACCCTTGAACTCGAACCACATATAATAATAACAATCGGGATGACAGCAGCGTTACTGATCTTCCTGAAATACACTCCGCACCAGAATGTGACCGTTCACAGCACCAATATTATTCCAACGGCCAAGACTCAGAAAAGAGCATTAAACATATAAAAATGTTCCATGTTTTATTACAAAGATGTTCCAATCAGCGAGGTATCTATAGCATAGATAGATGATCAAGAGTGAAATCACTGTTTCATTCATTTGACTTATCACAGCGTTTCATCACCCACGTTTGATTCAGCAGTTCTAGCACTGCTGCATTTCAAATGTTCAATGTCAATGTTTCATCACACAGACGCCACAATCGGAGATATAGTATAGATCTGATTCAGCGAATCTTTCACTGCTGCATTTTAATGCTCTATCTTTCATCACAAAGACGCCATCTCTATCGAAGATATAGCATATGGATTAATGTCTGCATCACATGAAATCACCGACGCACACTCAGTAATGTTTCATCGAATCTGATTCAGCAGTTTCTACTGCATTCCGAATGTTCCCTGTCGTCACAGATAATAATAATAAATTGGAGATGAAGCATGCATGAATGAATGTTCGCTCGCACTCGAATTCAGAAGTTATATCACTGCTGCATTTCAAATGTTCATTGTTTCATCACAAAGACGTCATTTTCTTTTACTGCTGCATTTCAAATGTTCAATATTTCATCAGATTTCATTAAATAGTTCTTTCACTGCTGCATTTTAAATGTCCCATGTTTCATCATGAAGACGCCACAATCGAAGATAAAGCATGAAGATTAATGTCTGCATCAGATGAAATCACAGACTCACCTTTAACTCAATAATGTTCTATCAAATCTGATTGAGCAGTTTGAGCACTACTGCATTCCAAAATAAATGCTCCATGTCGTCACAGATGCGTTAAAATTAGCGATGAAGCATAGATGAATGTTCGCCTTGAATGAAATCACAGGCTCACTTAAAACTCGTCACAGGTTTCATCACGTTTGATTCAGCAGTTCTATCAATGATGCATTCCAAATGTTCAATGTTTTATCCCAAAGAGGTTACAATCGATAATATAGCATAGATTAATGTCCAAACAGGCTCACTTATAACTCATTGATGTTTCATCACATTTGATTGATTAGTTCTCTCACTGCTGTATTCTGAATGTTCCATAATATTTCATCACAAAGACGCCACAATCGAAGATATATCATAAAGATTGATGTCTGTATCAGATGAAATCACAGACTCACTTATAACTCATTAATGTTCTATCAAATCTGATTCAGCAGTTTGAGCACTACCGCATTCCAAAATAAATGGTCCATGTCGTCATAGATGTGTTAAAATCAGCGATGAAGCTTAAATGAATGTTCGCCTTAAATGAAATCACAGGCTCACTTAAAACTCGTCACATGTTTCATCACGTTTGATTCAGCAGTTCTATTAATAATGCATTCCAAATGTTCAATGTTTCATCCCAAAGAAGTTACAATCGATAATATAGCATAGATTAATGTCCACATCAAATGATATAACAGGCTCACTTATAACTCATTGATGTTTCATCACATTTGATTGATTAGTTCTCTCACTGCTGTATTCTGAATGTTCCATAATATTTCATCACAAAGACGCCACAATCGAAGATATATCATAAAGATTGATGTCTGTATCAGATGAAATCACAGACTCACTGTATATTATTTCATATATACATTGAGCATGAAGTGGGCTTTCCAAAAATATATAATTGTATACAATTATTTTCCATTTAAAAAAACATATGTTTGCTCCATAACTAAAAAACAAAAGGTGCTAGCAAAAAAATAACTACGCCACTGGATTCTACGAGAAAAACTCTATAAAAACAAGTTTTAACTTCTTCGATAAGCTCAAAGATAACTGAGACACGGGGGGTGATATTTTTCAATTCCACCCTGTATCTAGACAACCGGAAGAGCTACCACAATTCTGCTTGCGCCATTATTAATTTCATAAAAAAGTAGCACACTGTCGCGAAAACCGCAATGCTCTATCTTTACTGATAAGGGAGATACCCCGCAAAAGTGCCCAAATTGGGATACCCTGTACACCGCAAGGCTCTATATTCAATAACAATTGAGAAAACTGGAACTCTCCCAAAATGGACACTGGACATGGACGGTGTCAGTTCTCCTAATCACCACTGCAATAAGAGCGCTCACACCGTCCAACCGCGACATATTCACTGAAGATGAGTGTACACTGCGTATACCTACAAATTACCCAAAATTTTTGGGATTTTCTCTTCTCATTTCTATGGATGGAATTCATAATATAGCACAGGACAAAACAAATCTGATATTACCTACCACTATGTAAATAATTATGGGATCTTATATAGTGACGACGAAAAAGTGCATGATAAAATATTCTAAATCGAATGATCTGTGGATATTCGAAGCCGAACCTGCTATGAATATTCGAGAAGGAATAATATATGAATATGTCAAGGAACTACATTCACGTTTGTTATATATTGTTGCCCCCAGTTATTTCCCGAAAAATCAGAGCTACACACAATCAATTCTGAAAAGACGATGTAAGATAAGAGTAGCAAGTGATAACAGTCATTCCAAAGAATAATTCAAGGAAAACTCGATATGATTTCATAAAATTCATTGAATTATTGAATTTCAGTTCGATTTATCACTGAATTGACAATGGAAGGTTAAATAAAATGAACCGAAATAAAATGGGGGTGCAATTTGAAAAACCAAAGTTAGAGATGGTTTCTATATGGTAGAAATTCAATTTCATTGTCTTGGAGGGAGAGCTTTTGTTCCCCTATAATTCACAGTTTTTCAAAATTTTTCTGAATGTTATAACCAAGATACCTGCTGGCCTAAAAGGTCTGGGACACCCGGTACCTATAGAGAGTACAGAACAGAAATCCATGTGGCATCTCTGTTCTGTCGGTACTTACATACCGTATGGACTTTGACCTTTGCGTTTGACCTGCGAAGACATTTTATATTCAACACTGAAGCGAGGATTCCTGGCCATGAAAGAGATCCATTCCTAATCTGTCGTGCCTTGCACAACAATAAGATACCATCAGTCGAATGCTAGAAGTTGAGGAGAGCAATACTTCGTTTTAATCACTAACAAAAATCAATGGCTTGACAGTCAATAATTATCCTCCAAAAATAGAAAAAATAAAATACGGGTTTTCGGCTAATTCTGAAAATAAGAACGGTTTTCTAACTCAAAGGAGGGGCGATGTTATTGTGGAAAGACCCTGTATTATTTGAATATCCTACAACGAAATTGTTATTCTTTTCCGCCCTGTCCAAGAAATACATTCTTCCCGGACGTGGTCCTGGAAGTGAGTACTTTTTTACATAAAAAATACATATTTGCATATATTCTTACCAAGAAAACCATACCACAGATCACTAGGGGTTGCCAAGACGAGAATTCTTGTCGGCGACCCCTACAGATCACCAAACTGCCAAATACGAAAGCTAAGCTTCTTGCCAGAACCGAATTTATTGAACTTGATTAGATTGATTGATTAATAGCAGAATGATCAGTCAGGGTTCGAAGCCCAAAACACTGCAGCCTTTGGGCCTATTGTATTCCTGATCATGCTGTTGACTTAGGTGAATAGGTTCGCTACCTTGATAAGGTTTAGCAGCCTCTTCATCAAATCATTCGTTGGAAAAGCCTCTTGAGAGTTTACTGCTCCCAGAAGGTTGTATCTTCAATGCGCTATAGTGCTTCGCACTCCAATATTACATGGGTGGCAGTTTCCTCCTCCTCATTGCATAGTCTCTGCATATGTTTTCTCAAGGGGCAGTGACCGGTTATTAGTCCCATCACTTGTCTGATCTGACTTCTGTTTAGGCTCAGAATGTCGTTAGTCACTGTTCTGGACAGTGTTCCAACCATCAGGTTACTGTGTCTTTGTCCTGGGACATTGTTTCAGTATGCCTGATGTCTTTCTTGCATCCACCTTACCAGCCAGCCGCGTATTGAGGTTTTGGGGATACCGAACACAGGTTCCGGTCCCATAAACAACGCCGCAGACCCTTGCCTAGCAAGAGCGTCAGCTGCTTCATTGCCCTCAATTCCCTTATGCCCTGGCACCCATTGAAGAGTTACCTTGTTTGGTTAGCCAGGGTTAGCAAGCTTTGAAGGCAATCCCAGACCAGTTTCGATCTGATTTTATTGCATGTTAAAGATTTAATGGCTGCCTGACTATCTGAGCATATGAGGATTTGTTTACCTTTGTATCCTCTCACGATATTCTCTCTCAGACATGCCTCAATAGCATGCACCTCTGCCTGGAATACTGAAGCATACCTCCCCAAGAAAAACTTGATTAGATACTGATCTATGAAACCAAATTCTTCATAAGCCGGGCTGCTCTATAACAAGCCGTTGGTGAGATAAATGCAACATCGCATCGCCGTGATCCGAAAGTTCTAACGTCAATTCCTTGCTTTGAAATAAATAATTGAACTCCAATGAAAAAAATTGCAAAGAATGATGGGTTAAATCACAGGTCAGGTTAATTTTATTCTTTTTCTTTTAAAATAAACAACTGGTAAGTCCCATTTTACATCGACCATCATGCATTCAAGTTCACGAACTGCGAGGCAAGATCTTAAGGAGGAATCCATTCAAATCATTGAATTCCAACTAATATTATCCCCTAGTAAAACGTGGACCTGATGCATATTTCATTCAATACTATACAACTTGGGAAGTTATTTTCAACACATCTGACTATAGGAATCTATAATTGATAAATATACATTTTACTCTCTGGCTGATATGGACTTTCCAATTCCAACTATTAATTTTCAATGTTTCTGCTTATTCCCCAACTAGCTGCTCGTAATTGAGAATAAGGCCGGATTTTTCTAAATGAACTATTTGTTTATTTCGAATATTTCTGACGCCTGTCATCGGGATTCGTTCTCAATGATGTTGAAAGATAACTTGGTGAGTTTGTAAAAACTGCTGTTTTCGTCTGAATTACACACAGTGCAGGATGTTGGGATGGGGTCCAATTTTCACGAGGTATTGCAGATTATCCACTTGTTTCGCAATTCTTAATCTTTACGAAATGTAAAAATCGAAACCTACTCAAATTGACTCATCTACACCCTGTCAAACAACAATGATTCGGTATCTTGTTATAAGAAACTTTGAAATTACTTTCTCTGCTTACATGAATGAGGAAACTCAAAACATAACCTAAACTCAAAAATCATTTTTCTATCGACTTTCACATACACACGCACACACAAACACCCATACTTATAACCCGATCACTAGAATATTCCTCACACTTTCCACTGGCTTTCAACAATATTTTACATTGATAACACATCAATTTACTCTTGAAAACTAAACAAATTCACTTCGTTGCATTCATTGGCCATATATATATATGTATGTGCAAATGGACAGTGTTGCCCATACTGCTCAGCACGGATTTCTTTAGAGCCAGTTATGGCAAGATGATATGGCTTCTCAAGCAGAATGATCTTGCTACTTAAGCAAAATAAGGAAGATCCAGCGCCTTCGTATACTTACGTATTTTTTCGTCCCACTCTTATTGAATTTGGATCAATCGGTGCAGAATATCCATGACAACGACGACATGAATCAACGTGGCATCCCGATAATTGGAAATGACATTCATACAAGTAGATACGATAAACCTGTCTGTAATGAGCGAGAGAGCAATAAACAGGGATGCACCTAATTGATTTTGTATTCAAATAGGTGTTTACATTTTGACCATCCAGCCAAGCCATTCGTTAGTTATGATAAAGCGGTCCGAATGGACAGATCGAACAGAGGCGTCACTATACAGGGTGCTTCCGAAAGTTGGACAGTGAATTAAATCAGGTGTCCTATGAAACATCATGGCTCGATAAATCACAGAAACAAATGTTTTGAACATTTTTCAAAACATGTGCTCTCCTACCATACTACAATAACATTACAACATTGCAAAAGTCATTGATACTTCCAGTGCTCGTGATCTCGCCGAAAGCAAACGCTTGGGTTGGGCTATCAACCTCTGATCAATCAGACAAACTTTGCAGCTCAATATCTTGAATTTTTTTTTTCGACAAAAATGTATCCTTCCATTTCGTTCTGTTTTTTCGCCTTCTATCATCGATTTCCTTTATTGCTCTGATTTCGAAATCACCTGTTAGATAAGCTGCATTACGCATTCCATTAGTTAAAAAAATGGAAAACTCAATTATACAGAGTGTTTCAGATTCTAATCGGGAAAATTCAATAGCCGATATAACTCGCAAAAATAGGAAAAACATTTCATAGAAACTTGTTTAATTTGGAGTTTAATTTTTGAGATATACGTTGTTGAACTATTTTGGACAAAGTTTTTTATACTCATACTGAACTGGCCAAGAATTTGATAATTTTTGTATCGATTCATGCTGAAAAAACTGAAAACTCTTCCCATGTAGTTGAGGATATTGTCCATGGAGTTGAAAATACTGACAAAAACACTAAATTTCTTCGAAAAACTTACCTAAATCGATTCTGTTAACTAAAAAATAATAAAAATCTCATTAAAGATAAATATCATATATTAGTTCCTTCATGATGAAATATATAAAGATTCCATGGAGTTGACGAACATAGAAATGATTCAGAAAATATAGGTACTATATCTGCTTTCAAAAACTACAAATGGAATACGGTATAGAGTTGCGTCTGGAAATTAGAAATACATAAATATGGAAATCTAAAGAAATGGAGTTGATGTCCATGGAGTTGGTGTTGTATACGCAATATTCAAATATCCACATTGCTTCAAAACCTTACCTCAAATTATTTCTGATATTTCTCATGCTTGCAAGACATTTTTAGTTAAACATTATCAGAATATCCAAAGAATCTGAATGGATCCAGTCTATTGGTTATCAGCGACATGGAGTTGATAGTTTGTTTGTTTGTTTGTTTGTTTGTTTGTTGTTTTTCAATTTTGTCTCCAGAATCCCAAACAACTTGCCTGAATATAACCTTTTTTCCTGACAATCTTCAACTAACTGCTCTTGCTTGAGATTATGAAACCTTGAAACATTACTACATGCTAAAGCGTCACCTATTGGTAATTTTGACAAACATAAAAGGTGTCCATCATGGAGTTGAGGTTCAAAATGGTACCTATTACATATCGATCATACATTTCACAAAACAATTTTTTTTTCATCGCTTGGAGCGCACGAAAGGGAATCCCTATGATGTTCAAAGAACATCGTGCGTTCCTAGGGAGGATAGGGACAGGAGGTAGGTATTGGATTTTTTTTTGAACTTTTGGAGATTATATTATGTTGTTGGGAATACTTCCACAGGCAATGAATTCCAGAGCCTAGCCGTTCTATGGATGAAGGAGTCTTGATAAAGTGCTGTTCGTCATCTTTCGAGGTTGACAACGAAAGGATGTGCCTACACTCTTGTTATTGTTGAATCAATTAAGAACATATTTACTGAAAAATAGTTTCATTATAGATTTTTTTAGGGGTTCATCATCGATTTCTCTAGAACATGGAAGGTGTTTCTGCTTATGAAAATGAAGGGATATATTATTTTTATCGTTCTTTTCTCAACTCATGTAAAGCTCAAGTCATAAACTATCATCTTCAATGTTTTTCGAATTTTAATCATTCTGATACATAATATTCACCAATAATATAGTCTTCGGCGTTTTGAAGAATGACCCATAAAAGAAGGGCTATTTGAGGCACTGAGCCGTATGATGGTAGTTTGTGAAGTACTTGGTGCTAAACACGGTCGAATGCTTTCGAAATATCTCACGCCACAGTTATAGATGTCCCCCAAGTTTCACTCACAAAGTTTGCCATGAATTGGTAACGTAGGCAAGTGAATCTGCATTCTGATATATTCCATCAGTACCCATCTAAGTACTTTGCATTGTACAATGAGTTAGATGATCGATTTCTGTTTGTGGATCATTATAATTGTCAATGACGATGTTCTAGTGTTCCAATGGTGTTATGATGAAATTAGTGAGCGTGACATCACCAACCAGGCGAGTGTCTTTGAAAGATCATCAGCGTGTTTTTAGGTGCTGAACCCCATATGTGGGAACAGTGGTCTGAAACCGGCTGTTCTGGGTTTCGTTGATCATATGCGGCTGTTGGTCTAAAGTAGTTCAATGGTCAGAATAAAAAGTCGAGTTTTCCAATAATGTATACGAATGGTCCATGCGAACCTGAAAATTCAATAGATGTCCCCAAGAAAAAATTGTTTTTCATAAAAATGTATCCTTCCATTCGGTTTGTTTTCTTCGCCTTCTATTAATAAGCACTTCACTCATTGCTTAAGTTTCGAAAACACCTTGTGTATTGCGCAGTTTTCGTATACAAATTAAACAGTGGTGATTTAGTAAAGAATTTACTTCTCTGGAAGTGTATGAGTTATGATGATGATGATGATGATAAGTGAAAAATTTTTATGGATTGGATGCAAGAACCAAGATATATATACCTAATTATAACAGCATTCTCAGATTTTGGTATGCTTTTGATATAGATTGTTTATAGCTATGAAGTCATTCAGCATGACTCTATCTTGTCACAAATAAGCAATGTGATCATTAATTTTTGAGAATTTCATAATTTGTTTATTCCGAAATTAACTGATAACTTTCAGAGAAACGAACAATAATTAAATAACAACAATATTATTTGTCATGAGTCAATACTTTGTTGAACATTGTTACAAGTGATGCTTCGATTATAATTTTTGAGGAATAATAGCTTTGTAGGGAGTTCGAACCACTATATATATACAGATTGTATATTATTTGTTCCTCCTTATTTGCCCTTATTTTGGGAAATCAAATAGCTCCACCTAACTAATATTATTTCGAAACAAAACAAAAAATCAATGGAATCTGGAATATAGTCTGAGAAAACTCCTGAGTTTGGTATTTCATGAAATGAACATCCATTCATTCAATTATCTCGCAATATATACATTGTCGAAAATGTTAGGTGTCAAATTTTCATTATAATTACCTATCAAACAATGGAAGTGGAATTATAAGAACTAACAGCATCACTCGAAGGATATCGCTTGAATCTCGTTGCTGAAAATTCATTGCAACTTGATATCTCCAAAGCATTCGATCAAGTCTGGCATCACGAACTCCTCGCCAAGCTTCCATCTTATGGCTTGCCTCCCCAGCTATGTTCTCTGCTTTTCTCTCAAACAGGTCTCTCCATGTAGTGGTCGACGGAGTTTCATCTGACTCTTTTGCCATAAATGCTGGTGTTCCGCAAGGATCAATTCTAGCACCAACACTATTTCTATTCCATATCAACGATTTGTTGAAAGCAACTTCATGTCCAGTACACAGCTGCGCGGATGATAGTACCCTCCATACCGCCTTCTCTTCCAGGGCTCCAATACCAGCCAGGCAAATCAGAAACGAACGAGGGAGAAATGTTGACAACATAAATATGGACTTGGCAACAATTCTCGAATGGGGATCCAATAACTTTGTAGATTTCAATGCAAACAAAACACAAGCATGCCTTTTCTCTAGAAAATCCGATCTCACTGTGCCCAACATAAGCTTGTCAGGAGTAACTATACCTTTGAAGACATCCATTTCGATGCTTGGTATTACTATCAGCAATAACCTTTCTTGGGAAAATCACGTGAGGTCAATTGCTAAAAGTGCATCCCAAAAATTTGGTTTTCTGTTTCGGGCCAGGAGCTATTTCACTTCCAGTCAGCTGCTTATGATCTATAAGGCACAGATACGACCTGTCCTGGAATACTGTTTCCATATTTGGAGTGCAGCACCCAAACATACCCTGAAACTGTTGGATTCAGTCCAAAAAAGGGCAATTCGTCTCGTGGGTGATGCCTCGCTCACAAACTCACGCACTTCTCTGGAACACTGTAGAAAAGTTGGCGATCTGGCTCTATTCTATAGATATTTTCATGGATGATGCTCTTCTGAAATTGTATACCTGCCTTGGCAGTCCCCGCGAGATTAACCCGCCGAGTTGAGGCTTCGCACCCCTTCGTGGTCACTTTGGAAATCTGCAGAACATCTCTTTCCAAAGACTCGTTCATCCAACGAACAGCGAGGCTGTGGAACACATTGCCAAGGGAGGTGTTCCCCGAGGCATATAACCTCCAGAAATTTACAAAGAACACCAGTTCCTCCTCTGAACATTACAGGATTTTCCTTTTCGTGGGAACCAGAACATTAAAAAAACAAGATTGACCCAGGATGACATGCAGAGGCTGCCCCTCCTGCAGTAACGCCAATGGCCTAACTGTTCCACTCACAACTCGAGCGAACCTTTCGCGTGTGAAAAGTTTTCTGGTCAGTCGCCTGCCTATACAACTAACTCGCTGTTGGCCGTTCAAATCATGACAGCCATGCCCGTATCGCACGCAGAACAAAACAAAGAGAGACCACGACAGCAGAGAAGATATGACGCAGACATAGGCGTTGCTAGAGGATTTGATTCGGGAGAGGGCAATCCTGTCAAATTATATTAACAACAATACTCTCATTGTTCAGTCATCAATGACCGGGTTGTAAAGGACATGGAAGAGGACAGAATTTTTGACTTCATATGGATTCGCTTGAAGTAGTTAGGAAGTGAAAATTCCAAAAGTCCATGGACTTACGTGGTGAACCAAGTGCAAGGGGGACGTAGAAATTCTCTTTATTTAATTTTTGTTCATATCTCAGAAACGGTACGTTACAGGAAATATTCATGTTCCATTCGAAATTGCCTACAAAATTGTATCAGTAGGTTTCTGTCCTATCTTTTATAGTTTTCGAGATACCCACTATAGCGAATCATTCATATTTTTGAAAATCGTTCTCTTTTCTAGCGAATTTTGATAACTGATCCATATTTTTCTATCGAAGTTCTCGACGAAGAAGTCGAAAAGAGTTCAGTTACCTTTAAAATGTTATGACATATATGTATTTTTTTATAAACATAATATATACATCTGCTCTTGCAAGTTTCAGAATCCTAACTCAACAATTACGAAAGATATTCTGAGGTACTTCCATTTCATTAAAACTGAGACACACCGGTGTATATGTAGTTACCTATATAAAGAAATACATATGTGACATAAAATAATTTGATATTAGTTGAATCCTTATACCGACTTCTTCGCAAACCTCAAGTTGTGCCGTCAAAATACGCGAGATGAAAATTCACATTCGCTTGTGAATATTTCGAAAACTATGGGAGATAGGGAAAAAACGAACCTACTCATACATTTTTGTAGACAATTTCATCAGCTACAATTTTAAATAGATTTACTATTTTGCTGTGACTTATCGTTTTTGAGATATGAATGATCAAAAAAGAGACTTTTCGCTCCCAGCACTTGACACACCTTGTAAGTTCCGGGACTTTTGGAATTTTCACTTCCTATCTATACACGAGAAAAAAGGAATTGTTGAATCAAGCAAAATTTAATTGAATGGAGCAAATAAAAGTGTCATATATGCACGACAAAATATAATCTTGAAATGAGTAAATCTCTATCTTGTTTCAGAGCGAATTTGAAGTTTGAATCAAGTAAATATGTCTTGCATAAACTCTGGATCTTCTTCAATCAAGCACATCCATGAATGGTTTTGAAGAGATATTGAATTGGCTTAAACAATCATTTTGTTCGATTCAAAATAATATGATATTGCTTCAATCAAATATTTAGTTGATTCAACGAAAGATTTGGTTGATTCAATGAAATATTTGTTTGATTCAATAGAATATTTGGTTAATTCAATGAAATATTTTGTTGATTCAAAAGAAACTGTATATTCATTCGACGAATTGTTTTGTTGAACCAAATTCAAAATTCGGGAATTTTCTGAAATTTCACATCAATACAATAAACAAAACTAGGAAACTAGTCTTCACTTCTCTTCAGCTGATGGAGAACTATTTAGGATTGCTAATCATCCAATGTTAGATTCATCTAGTTGATATTTCAAACACGAAGAATCATCAGGCTTCACGTATATAATGAATTCGAGGCAGGCATAGACGAGTCGAAATGATCGCCATCTAGAGGCGAAAATTTAAGTTGATGTAGAATGAACAAAATATTTCATTGATATTACATATTTCGTTGCTCTATTCAAGCAAATGATCCGTTCGAAACAAGTTCATTGCTACATCGGAATAAGAAAACTTGTATGTTGTTCCAAAGATATATTATCATCAAAATGATCATCAATTGATCAAATCAACAAAATGTTTATAATTGAATCAACATCGACATTATTTTGGATGAACATAATTTGTTTTTGATAAAACCATATATTTTGTTGATGGAATTGATATTATACTGTTGATTCAATTAGACTACATTCTCGATTTGAACAAGCTGCTTCCATGAAATAATCATTCATCTGGTTGATTCAACAAAAAATTGCTTAGTTCAACAAAAATAATTCAAGCATAAATAATTTGTTGATGCAACAAATCCTTTTTTTCCGTGTACTTACTCCAAACACATCGCAATAGTGTCAAATATTCTGTCCTTTTCCATGTCCTCTACATTGACCGTTTATTGACTGAAGTAATATGACAGTTGCTACTATATTTTGTTGCTGTTGAATTGAACTGACCTCATTCTAACATCCCATCAGCAAGTCATGCAAGAGTAATTGCTTAGCTTTCATGATTTTTCTCAATCCTCTGAAGTTCCTCTTTCTATGTCTTTGGGATGCCTTTCGAACCCCAGAGTCTTTTTGATGATATTGGAAATCTGACTGATGATTGAGGTGTCTGAAGGTTCAATTCAGGGTCATATTTCCAGGAAGTGGGCAGAACAACTTTTGAGATAATGAAGTTGATCAGGATACAGCTTTGAGATATTGAAGCTTCAGTAGTATTAGTCTTCCTCAGTTCGATTGCTTTTATTTGATTTTTCAACTCTTCTTCATGTGATGAAAATTATCCATCATGCAACATTGTTGTCTTCGTCGTGGGGACACTTTGTTGGTGGAAGTTGTTCTACACACTTTGTATCTCCAACAAAGTTGAACAACAAAGTTGAACTATGTTGGTCTGTGTTGCTTTAGTAGAGACATACCTTAAGGTCTCAATATGCCTACTACTTCTCTTTGTTTAGCGCTGTGTAATTCAATTGATACACTCGCAGCTGATGGAATAGTCAATGCATGATTTTTCATGTCCCTGTTCAAATCACCATTTGATAGATATGTCGAATTCAATCTCATTTTCGCGCTTTGTGATAGTCTAGTTTTGAGAACATATTTCATAAAAATTGTTTTCCATCATCATCTAGAAGACTATCGTATAATGGGGAAGTTTCCTTCTGATGAATTTTCATAAAATAAGTTCGGAACTTTTTAGTTTTATGTCCACGCTGTGCAGAATGGCAATCGATAAAGTCCAAGTCAAATTAAAGCAATTTCTAATTTTCGGGGCGGCAAACTGTGACGTACATTCTGTATCTAGTCTGGAAATAGCTGATGGTGAAGAATATAGCTAGAGAATGCTAACGAATTAAAACGAATGAAAAAAAAAATAGAAGAAGTAAAACTGGTGAACAATGACATACATTACCACAAATGCACTCGGAGCAGGAATGCAGAGGGTAGTTGGCTCCATTCTGACAGGTTATGGTTTTATTATTTATGCATTTGAATATCTCGAATGAAGCTCGATCTCAAACGAAAATATAATTGAATCAATGAATCACTATCGGCTACATTCAATGATACTATCCTTCCCAATCTACTGTCATCGGTCAGAATAGAATGATGCCGACACCCATGGCCCCTACCTCGTGTTTTGCCTGTCAGTATTTTGAGTGGACTCGAAGTATTAGGCGCTGTTGCAAGATATAATCTGCAACTTTCGTAGAAAATAGATTCGTTTTATTAAGGAACAAATGCATTAGCAAAACATTGACTGACACGTTATAAATATCATATTGTAATATAACGATAGTGAAAAACTATAGATACTGTCGCAAAATTCATAATTTATCTTTATTATTAATCAACTTCATTCAGCCAAAGAAAGATTTATGGCAATTACCCATAATTTGACATAGTAGGATTGAAGAACCAATTATATATAGATGATGTGGGCAACGTCGTACTGGCACAGAAAGTACGTCATAGGAATGGTGGAGGAGCCAAGTTCTTCATATTTATTTTTTTCTGAAGTGAAATTTGATCTCGAAAAAAAGGAATATATTAATTTTTTACAAAATTCATAGTGAGATAATAACCTCAATATGAGAAACTTCCCCATTCAATGGCATCAATTAACTGTTTCACTGATTCTTCGCTATCGTTCGTGGTCTTGAAAATGGTGGTAGCAGATATAATATCAGGCATACTGAGTTCCGCTTTTCTAGAGACGCCTATGGACAAAGGCATGGATTCATGGAATCATAGAATCTCCCAACCCTGCCCAAATGAATGGAGTGTCGGTAATGTAATAACTGCGATCATTATGCAATTCTCGATAGCGAGAGAGAAACAGAGAGGATGACTTAATGTTCAATTAGCAATCTGACCAGTCCGGAATCTGGATTCGCATCGTTGCGGCGTAGTTTTGGGATCGAAACAATCGTAATATCTAGTAGTGTATATACCTAAACATAGGATACGTTTAAACCCTCATCCCTGGTTTCCTGCTTTTGTTCGCCTGATTAATTACTTTATCAAGCATGTGATACAGAAAGTGAGATAACTAAGACGGATTCAACATGCTAACTCGAAGGGAGCCTTTGTTCGCTTATTTGGTACATGGTGTTACCATCAGAATAACTAAATAGTTGAGAAGAGAGATTTATTACAAATTGACAATTCCAGAAGAATTTTCGTATAACTAATTATCATCATCATGCAAGCACTTTTGAAGGACCGCCCAAATAATGAATGAAAATACCTATCAGGAATTCAAAATCATAAACACAAAGTTGAGAATCGCATGGTATAACCATAGACTCCAGAAGATAATCTATTCATATAATTTTTTTGTATATATAATATAATCTTTGGTATAACAGTATTACCAAAGATTACTGAATGACTAGTCTTCTGTAGTCTATGGTATTACCTCGTTTTTGTTTTATATACCTTGTTTTGATATGTGATGCACTAGTACGCCTATGGGTAGGGGACAGTGAACAGTGAATATAATGATATGATGTTATAACTCCAATTATTCCAGTAAAATAAGCTTCTGTCCCTCCTCCGTAATATTCTACAAAAAATTGATTCTACTGCTTTCCATCGCTTGGAGCGCACGAAAGGAAATTCCTATAATGTTCGAAGAACATCGTTCGTACCTAAGTAGGATAAGGAGAGGAGGTAGGTATTGGATTCTTTTTCAACTTTTGGAAGTTATGAGTTTTTGGAAATACTTCCTCAGCTAGTGGATTCCAGAGCTTTACCGTTCTCCGTTGATAAAGTGCTGTTTGACATATTTCGAGGTTGACAACGAAAGTATGTGCTGACTGATGAACTTGTCGAGTTCGTCTGACTGGTATTGCTAGTGATGGAATGATAGTAGAGATTTCTGAAGAAGATTTTCCGTGGATGTATCGTAGTATATGGAGAGTATACTATCATCTGAAAAGCTGCGGATATAAATAGAATCTTATCCTGTAACCACCTATACATCCGGACCATATACCACAACTCAAAATTGAAAATATAGGTAGATATTATTATTTCAAAATTCTCAAATCATTCATAGTAGATATCATACAAAAAATAATATATATGGCAGCAAATGAAAAATTCACCTGAAATATAATAATTGGCGCCTTCAGCAATTTGACAATATCAACGATATAACGCATAACATATTATACATCATACAATAGACTGTGGAATTACTCATCTGCTGTTATGCTGTTATGAGTGATACTTATTGATTCGGAAATTTGAGTGAATTAGGGCATCTCTGAATCATTTCGCATATAAATTTAAAAAGTAAGTCAGCATCCTAATCCCCTGGTTCGATGAATATCAACCAGTAGGTATTGTCGACATAATCTTTAACCTACAAACGGTATTTAACATACTCTCCACTTGCTCTTCCTATTTTTCTAATTTTTAGGTCACTTTATATCAATTACACCAAACTGAGAACATGAAACTGAATATATAATGAAACAACATGATTGGGTTGTTGTTACTCTGGAATTAAAAGGAAACTTCGCCTGCGGTGCATTCTTTACCACACAGAAATGTCGCCGGAGTTTCTTGACCCCCCTTGTTGATATCACTGGAAGAATTCTAATTTCCAATCTGAAGACAATTGACTTGACCTTGAACCCAAAGAAAAATTCTACCTGCGGCGCATTCTCACCATACGTAATTTTTATCTGGATTACTTGACTTCCGTGGTATTCACAGAAATGACGCCTCTAAGTTAATATGAATTTGGCAAACAGAATATTGGGTAATTATTGGAAAGAACGATTTTCTGTGAAATACCAAACTAATATTCAGGTAGATTTATTTCGATCCAATATCACTGCTACTTTCAGATAAAAAAAAAACGGTTGAATGCCCATCATACATTTTTTCAAAATCATTTTAGAATCTACCCCGAAAAGTTTATTTTCACGCGTCCTGAACGCCAACCTACACACACAATCATAGAAAGTAGGTTTATGGTTAAGTTAAATTGGTTGACGTCGCAGATGGACCTTAATTGATCAGTCGTATTCATTGCCTTTGACTTTATTGACGAAAAGACATTCAGCATTCCATGCATAACACGAAATCTCTCTGAATAGCTGGTCCGCATTTCTACTATGTGTATATACAGGGTCATTTGAATATGACTCGCACTATATTATACACTGAGGAAAAAACACTATAGTTGCCATAACTAGAGTCGTATATATATTTTTTTTATCGCTTGGAGCGCACGAAAGGGAATCCCTATAATGTTCAAAGAGCATCGTGCGTTCCTAGGGAGGATAGGGACAGGAGGTAGGTATTAGAATTTTTTTTGAACTTTTGGAGATTATATGTTGTTGGGAATACTTCCACAGGCAATGAATTCCAGAGCCTAGCCGTTCTATATGGATGAAGGAGTCTTGATAAAGTGCTGTTCGACATCTTTCGAGGTTGACAACGAAAGGATGTGCTGACTGAGCTTGTCTAGTTCGTCTGATTGGTATTGCTAGTGAAGGGATGATAGCAGAGATTTCCGAAGAACATTTCCCGTGGAAGTATCGATAGAAAAGTGAAAGGTCGCCGACCTTTCTACGGTGTTCCAATGATGTCAAAGAGTGAGTAAGTGTGGCGTCACCCACCAGGCGAATGGCTCTTCTCTGGATGGAATCTAAGAGCATCAGTGTATGTTTTGGTGCTGAACCCCATATGTGGGAACAGTATTCTAGAGCAGGCCGTATTTGCGCTTTGTAGATCATGAGGAGCTGTTGAGGTGTAAAGTAGCTTTTCGCACGGAACAAGAATCCGAGTTTTTGTGAAGCAGCTTTTGCGATGGATCTGACATGATTATCCCATGAAAGAGTGTTGCTGATGGAAATACCGAGCATAGATATGGTGGGCTTGGTGGGGATGGTGGAGCCAGACATTACAATATCGGGCATACTGAGTTCCGCCTTTCTAGAGAAAATGCAGGCTTGAGTTTTGGTGGCGTTGAATTCAACTAGGTTGTTTGTTCCCCAGGCTGTGATTTCAGCAAGATCTTCATTGACAGCATTGACCTGCCTGCGCCGTGAGTTCTTAGTTTCCTGGGAAGAAATGGGAATTCTAGATGAGAACGCAGTATGGAGGGTACTATCATCTGCAAAGCTGTGGATGGGGCAAGTTGTTACTCCCAACAGATCATTGATATGAAGCAGGAATAATGTTGGTGCCAAAATTGATCCTTGTGGAACGCCGGAATTGATGCCAAAGGTATCAGACGATACACCGTCCACCACCACGTGAAGCGATCTGCCTGAAAGAAAACTCGATAAGAGATGGCATAGCTGAGGTTAATTCCATTTGGTCTCGCAGTGACACCTTACTATCTAGGTACTTATGATTTATTCTAATGTGAAATGAAAAGAATATGCAATATTGAATACACGCGTTATTTATTTCATTAGTATATTATATACACCACGTGCAAAAATCTTCACTGTAATGACATGGCAATAAGTAAATTAGTTTTAGAACTCTTGATTGGACATAATGATGTCTAGCGTCCTTCATGCTGAATTCAATGAAACGTGGCATGTAAATACTAGTTTCGGCGGCGCAAATAAATTGAATTCATCATACGGAGATATTGAGACCGAAGATTATTTGAACGATTCAAGAGACGTCGAGTATATATAGTGTGTGTTTTGAACGTTAATGAAATTGTTTATTTGAAACTAGTATTCAATGAAAATCAATTTTTGAAAATTCATTACAAGTTAGGGTTGCCTACCTATATATGCTTTATTCTAATCTAAAACGAAATAGAAATACATGATTGCATTACTCGTTCATTCAGGTATTATTTATGTCAAGTATGATACCTACTTCAGAAAATGTTGACTGCAGTGGCATGGGAATTAGTGACACGTTTTCTTATTCTGGATTAGATCACCTTATGACGTCTAGTATTCGCCATATTTATGTTGCAAGATCAAGTTCAACGAAGCAGATACAAGCTCGACGACTGAGAAGTCCTTCCATCCTCGTAATATTCACGACTGTCAACAATGTAAATACAAGTTTCGGCGGCGCAAGTAACTTGAATACAGACAGAGATATTCAGACAGAATACTGTCTATTTGAGTAATTTGAGAGACGTTGGATATTGACTGTTATATGTGATAGAGAGTGAGGTATTGTCTCATAACACCCTAACTATACAGAAGCGTAAGTAAAAAGCGGAACTTTGATCTTCACGGGTCGAATTTTCGTCTCCTCTAATCCCTGCTAGGTATTATGTCTGTCACTTTTGGGAGGCTATATAATTTGAATTGAATGAAATTAATCTAGTTTTAGGCGCACCTGTATACTTCTAGCATATTATTCAATGATTTAATATATTTTAGTTAATTCTCTATTGATGAAGAATATATTGGAAAATCTGAACTATTGCAAAATGTGTAAGCGTCATATTCATCTAACATGTGTTTGATGTAGTTCAATGACCAGTATAGTTCCCTAAAGATTTGTTTCTATTTTGATTGAAGTCTTCCCATTTCCAGGAAAAATTCTCATTATGGTACATCTGGCTTTATTAATTAGGACAATATCAATACAATTAAATAAGTATACCCACTAACTTGAAACCTATTGCGTTTCCATAAAAAAACACAGTACCTAAAAAATATCATTACAGAGAAATGAAGACAAAATGATGAAATGGTGAAGTATCAGCCACACGGGTATAAAAAACGAATATTCTAATAAGGACAATATCATGTCGAAATTGAATTATATAATCTTTTTTTTTGCTGAAGTCTGCAATAGCTTATCGCTGACAGTTGTAACTCTTAGCTTTGCACATGCGTTCTCACATAAAGTTTGAGCGAAAAGACGGTCTTACGCTTCTGTGTAGTTAGGATGTTCTGTGGTATTGTGTTTCGTACGTTAATAAATGTGAAAAGGAATATTCTCAGATATAATTATGAAAACAAAAAAATGGAAATATATATAGAGAAATACATCGACAATTCGCATTCTCCATGTGATCGAAATATTAATTCTTTCTCGGTTTATTTAACAGAAAACAACTACTTTACTGGCTATATGCCACGACGAACATTGAATTATATCTATTGAACACACACGATTTGAAAACAAAATCTTCTAAAGTAGAGAATTCGCATTCTTCTTTATATAAAGATATGCACATGATATCATTCTGAATATTCAACAGAAAACAACTACTTTCCTGGCTATTTGCCACGTCAAACATTGAATTATATTTGTTGAACATCCCAAAAGAGAGCATGTAAAATGACAAAAAAAGTTAATAAATGTGTTCATTGGTTCGAAATCAGATTCATATGGAAATATCTTCTATAACTCGGAAACGAACAGAGCTAACGTAGATTTTTTTCAACAATGTTAATGGCTATGAAATTACGAAACCTGCGCTCCAATATAACCTGTCCCGGAACTCTTCCGGCTCTCGTTCAAAGTCAACGTGATTGTTGAAGGGTTGCCATGAACGTTCACGTAAATGTAGCTACGCATGAAACGTACGTTAACTAAACTAAACTCGAAATATGCCGATGAGTCAAAATTATAAAACTCGGGATCCCCAAGGAGTTCTGCATCAAGGAGAGCTCTCATTTTAACAGGACTAAATGTTCGGATCTGAACACACAACCAAAAATGACCAATACAAACCGAAAACGAAATGTATTATTATGTTACGATGACATCTGGGACGACCAGAGTGACGACTTCAACTCAATTTAATGGCAATACGTAAACGTTATTTTCGTATATTAACGTCTACGTGGAGGTCTACGTACAGTGATTCCTGTGATTCCTAGTGATGGGCATATTAGAATGAATCTCATAATCGAATAGTTAGTATTCGAATTGTTCTAAAAAATTGTTGTTCTAAAATTGTTCTATCCGTCATTCGGTTGCCCCCTTACGAGCAACCCTCAGAAGTCTTCGGAAGTCTTGTGCGAGCAAGGAATGACGGGGGTCTTACCTTTTAACGTGTGATCCCAAACACTTTCTTAGGCCATCAGAAAAAGTCTGCGTTCGTGGGTCTCGAACCCACGATCGATACCTCGACGTGAATCGATATTGAAGCATCGAAGCACTGAGGTACGCCGGCCTAAATGATTCCTATAATCCTATTTCAAAATCTGACAATGTACTCACATGTTCGTTTTTTATTGTAGGTCTGAAGAATATGTTTAAGTTTTGTAATTTATTTATATATCTGAGAATATTCCTTTTCAATACTTTCTATTTTCCGTTTTTTCATATTGTCATCCCCATTCTTGTTATTTATTTATCTCCTCATTGAAGTCAATTTTTCCATTATTTGTGTTTCAAATCCCAAATCCTGCCTGCTTTCAAGGCTTTGAAATTTGATGTCACGCGCAATGAGATTCAAAGAAATGTTTACACATCCAAAAGTTTTGTGCTCGTTTCGTTATTCGAGATATGATTCGAGCAATCCAATCGCCCCTCTTGTCACTCGTCAGTCCAGTCGTTTCGAATGATCCAAATCATTCGAGTGATCCAAAACATCCGAGTGATCCGAATCATTCGAAAATCCTTCTGTTAGCGATTCGCTAGGTCTCTGTCTTCGTTACACACTCAGTAAGCTGAATCGGCATCGCTCATCGCATTTGAGTGATCCGAATCATTCGAATGATCCTGGTGAGTACTCGAGACATCACGAGTGATAATAATAATCGAATGATCGATTATTTTTCATTCGAATTCGCCCATCACTATAGTGATTCCTCCAACTCTCTAATGACTTGCGTCCAACCTGAATAACCCTGTATGAGTGTATACGCTTCGGTCTCCGTTCGCGCGTGTAAATTTTGTAAGCAGGTTAGGTTACGAAAGGTCGTGACTTGTTGGTACGACGATCGCCCCAGGCCGGCCGGGTACCACCGGTACGGTACCTACGCGGCACGGTCGCGAAGAGAAGAACTCGAGGAACGAAGAAGTGCACTCGGCCATACTCCCTTGGCCCCGCAACGGATGAGTCGAATACCATAGAGTTAGATTATCATCCCAGCGCGAACTCAACACATGGACGTACCGATACCGATATGGGTGCTGACAGCACACCCACACAGAGAGAAATTAGTGTAAGCTTTTTACACCTTTGCGTAGATTTTTTACACAGTTTGTTTCTAAAATGGTGACAGCACCAATTTGTGTATATTTCACGCAATATTTTGTGTGAGAGATTTTGTGTATAACCAAACAATTTAGTTTTGTAATTTTCAAAACAATTTTTTTCAAAAACCAAATAAAATTTGTGAACTTTCGTAACACAAAATATATTAAATCATCCAATATTTTGTTCGAAAAATATCACCAATTTGTGTGATATGTGTGCACAAACTGTGTAAGTGTGAGCTTAGCATAACAAAATTGTGCAAAATTCAATGTGCTGAAAATAACACAAATTGTGTATTTCTTGTACACAAATTTCGTAACGATACAAAAGTATGTGTACTTCCGTAGACTGTAGAATCTTCTCATTTATTAATATCTGGCGAGTTGGTAAATAATTGATGATTGTACTCAATGATCATAGGTAGTCCTTCCGCGAAATTATTTCATGTTTACTAGTGACAAAAAGTGAAAGATGTAATAAGATGTATCAACAAAGTGTCGATTCTTTGTTGCGAACTACCTGAACTAGTATCAACATTCGCCGGTAAGTTATTTCAATTAAACCTGATGATTAGCTATTAGCTTCGACTTGCTTTCAATGGGTGTTGAAATTGAAAGCAAGTCGAAGCTAATTATTATTAGGTATTATTGAAATAATAACTTACCGGCGAATGTAGAAACCAGAGTTCAAGCAGTTCCCAACAAAGAAGAATGTCTTCGACACTTTGTTGATACATCTTATTACATCTTTCACTTTGTGGCACTAGTAAACATGAAATAATTTTGCGGAAGGACTATACCTATGGTCAATAAGTACAATCATCAAATCATTCACCAACTCGCCAGACAATAATAAATGAGAAGATTCTACATTCTGCACCATACACACTTGTAACCTTCTTGTAACACATCTACAGGTCAAGTGCGAATTCGGAATTTTGAATTGAGATATAATTAGGTAGAAGGAGAAGGCGATAGGACGCCGTTACCAAGTGGAAGAAAATTGCACACCTGTAGCAAATTATTACACAAAAAGTAACATTATTTCAAAGGAGGTGTAGTTAGTCAATACAATTGTGTGCATTGGATGATGTGCATATTTTTGTGTAGTTTTCCGCTACATGGATATGTACAAATATTTCACAAATTGATATACACAAACATTTGTTTCATTTCACGAAATGACTGTAGTGATTATTTGAACGAATGTTAAATAATACTTCACAAACATCTTTTACACAATGTTGTGCATAGATATGCAATCGCCTTTTCTCCCTGTGCAACTAGCTGCTCCGGCAAACGTTGTTTTGCTTCATACATTATTTTTGAGAAATATTTTTTCAGGATTCAATTCAATTCAATTTGTTGATGGCAATGTACAACATAGTGAATATAATCATAGTGATATTAAATGAGTATCATTAAATATATAACTTGTTAACCCAGTTGGAGTAGCCTGCTACACCTAAGCACTTGAGTGCTTGTGCTGTGCTTTGCAGTACTCCTCAAAAGGGAGTTGTGAGTGAAATATGGTTGACGCTTGATTAGGGAGAAATTGAAGCTAAAAATCTTCAGGTTGGATATCAGTTTTTGTGATACTTTCAAAAGAGATTATCAATTCTTTCTTTGTTGGTGAGTATATGATTTTTCTTATGGAATATTTGAATTTGTTTAGTTTTTAAATTTTTTTCAATTCTAGTGGCAGATAGTTATACAGTTTTGGACCATGGAAGTGTACATATCTTTGAGGATGACTCTTCTTAAACAATGGCAGATTCACAGACATACACTGCAAAAAACTACGGTAAAATTTCCTGATATTAACTGTATATTTTACAGTATATATTGAGGAATTATGTTTTTCCTGAATGTTAAACGGACAATTCCCGAAGTCTGTATTATTGCTATCATTGATACGGTGATTTGAAATCTCATGTGTATTATTTATCGAAGCAACACGTCTACTTTTCCGTGATTTTTCCTGTGAAATTGCGATATTTTTATTTATACAGTATATTCATCGTGGAAAAATATATTGAATTTCTGAATATTCCATATTCCTTATTGTACCGTTTGATTATACACGAAGTATATTGGGAGTTCTGTATTACGTAGTGAATATTCGTTATTGAATGTGTATTATTATCATGTAATATAATTACACTATATATTGTGGTAATAAATTTCCAGCGATAAATAGTGTAATATTTTTTACAGTGTATTTTCTCATGATCTGGTGTTTTTTTGATTTGGTGTGTCATATTCATTTTTATGGAGAAACATCCAGATCAGGCATGAGTAGGTATAAAGGTTTCTTACATCGAGTAGATCGGATGGATGAAATGAGGATGGGTGAAAGAACTTAGTCACAACTCTATAACCCTTAAACGTGAGAAATTCAGAAATTTCAGGTTATAGTGTGCGAACGGTCAACTCATATATAGTCGGGGCAAATGGGTCGTGGTTCATTTACTTACCATATCATGTAACTTTGTCGAAAATATAACAATTGGCATAAGAAAGATAGTTCCACCAGATAAGATTTTATTTGGACGCCATCTACAGAAAATAAAGTTAAACAAACCTCTTTCTTAAGCCAATCCCTGTAGAAAGATATTGTCTGTGCTGAAGGATAGGAAAACAAATCGAAAAAGTGAAATTTAGATTCATTTACTGACTAACTAAAAAGGGTATTCGAATGAGTCCTTATTCTGCATCACAAACATTTATAATATGTGTCACAAATAATATTGACTAGGTAGGCATATTGGTTATAAAGGATGTTGAATAAACGTTCTCCTATCAATGAATCTTAACACAATGATCATAGGCTTTGAATGAATCTTATCAATGGAATCAATGAAATATCCCCCAGATATAATGCATTACACCTTCACAGATATGGGAATGTTGAATAATAATTTTTCAATTGTACTAGACTCCAAAGTGTACTCGATTTTAGATTATATGAGATTTGATAATAGAATGTTTCAACGATCAGTGATACTTCATAATTTGCAGAGAATACCTTATGTCAGCAAGAGTGTGAATGAGCCAGAAAATGTCGATAGACCAGAGCTTATAGATGTTGTCAGCTTCCAGATTATATCATGGTAAATTTCATCATCACTTTGAGTTCCATCAGGTTCCAGATTCCATGGGCATACGAGTCTGCTGAGGCTGATGAGATGTCAGGTGACCTATATGTATGCTTAGTCCAGCTAGTACATTGGATTTATGATATGATGTTTTGAACTGGATTCCATTAAAACCACAACTTTATTACCGTTCAATGATTTTTATTTATAAAATGCTGAAAGGAAAGTTACCTAGTTATTTTGATCAATTCATAAATCTCAATAATCAAGTTCACAATTATCAGACTAGAGGAAGTTCAAATTTTCATGTGAACAGAACCAATTTAAAGCAAACGATGAATTCTTTATTTCACAAAGGGTTGATCCAATACAACAACCTACCCATTCATCTCAAAGGAAAGTGTAAATCTCAATTTATTCAGGTCAAATCTTCTGGTGTACATCAAGGAAAACTAACCAATAGGTATTATGTGTATGGATTAATGATAGATTACAGTTCGAAATATTGTTTCTAACGGTAGATGTCGTTCAATAATTTCATTAATTCTGTTCATTAACTTTATTCAATATTATGTTGATCTCAAATATATTTTATCAAATAATTATGTTATATAATTATCAGAATTTGTATAACAGTATGATGCAAATGTATGGAATAAATTCATTATTTCAGAAATGGGCGACATTTGAAGAAATTCCAAAAACACGTGAGTTTTAATTTTTGAAGCCTCATCTTATGACATTCATATGAGAGATGTTACGTCACTGGTGTAGAAGTAATGACGTTATGGACGATTTTTTCAAATACAAGCAGGGGTCATGTGACACCTCGTTTAAAAGGTCTACTGATCGTCTATCCAACAGTCAAAATTTTGCATAAGAATATTGCAATTAAAATGGATTATCATTTGGTTAACTGAATCTTGCAGAGGTCTGCTACTGAGAATTGAACATCGAAGGGTCGTCTAGTTGAAAAAATACACAATGAAAAAAGTTCTGAACTCTAGTTTTTGGATTTTTTTCGGAAGTCGTCTTGTTCTGAAATGAATTTATTCCATACATTTGCATCATACTGTATATATTAGGATTCCTATTTAAAATAAAGATTATTATTATTATTATTATTATTATTATTATTATTATTATAAAAAGAAATAGTTGATTTATTGAAAATCGGTAAGTTGCTAGTTGATCAAAGTTTCTTGGATTCGAAGTAGATACCTAATCTAACTATCTATGCTCTATAGTCTATATATAGTATTTTTTTGTCACAAATGATGAATTTCTCAATCAATATATGACTACTGAAACCAAACAGGGAAATTACAAATGAATTAAACTGACATCTGTCAACCGTGACGTCATAATGAAGTTACCGTGGCGTCATGATAAAGTTAACCTATATGGTTTGCCTGGTCAGGTGACTCTTCACTTCATTAGTTATCAAAAGTACCTCGTATGCGATTGTCTTACATCTCCTTCTTATCCGCTGAGTTCCGATCCAATCTCAATAACGCTGACATAAATAATTCCTTCCCAAATCCGGATATTCGGATAACCTTATATCCGCGATTTGGAATAATTCGCCCGTGTAATTCGCTTAGGACGAATCAAGGCCCTTGGAGTGTTAATTTCGCGCGACAGAGTTCGCTCGGTTTGTTCTTTTGAATATCCAGAATTGGTTGATACACCGGGCGAATATACAGGGTGAGTCATAACTATTGGGACATAGGCTAAGGGCGAATTGCCTGAACCGAAATATAGCGATAGTACCGAATATGCCCCGATAAAATATCGCTGTGGAAAAAGATACAGGGCGTTGAATTTGAATTCTTTGTTCGTTTTTTGCCAATAATTTCACTGTATATTCATAAATTGTAATCAAAATTTGAATAGTGACATAATTTCATACAGGGAATATTATTTCATGTTTTATTCTACAATTTGTTACAGGAGGCGTCAAGTGTATGATTCCTGATGATTAAATCGATTGATAACTTTTTAGTGGCTTTGAATGAAAGATATTAGTACTATTGTTCGAAAACGATTTCTAATCCGTTTGAACAGTTCGAAGTCTCGGAAGGGGATTTCAAATAATACTTTTTTTATGATGAATGTGCTTTGGACAGTCAGATAATTATGACATATCTTATCAGTGAATACATTTTAGTGCAAGTTTATAGTCAATACTTTTTCGAATGAAACGCCCTGTATCTTTTTCTACACCGATATTCCATAAAGCCATATATTTGGTCCTATTGCCATATTTTGGTAAGTATAAACATTCCGCCGTTAGCATATGGCCCAATAGTTATGACTCACCCTGTATACTCGGAAATAACAGTTTGTTTACTTTGACCGCTCAAAAAAATTCTTGGATTGAATAAATTATTTTCGTAATAAATAAATTCCTATATAGCTATTATTTGATTGGGAACGTCGAATTGTTTGGATGAACAATGCAGATATTTATTTGGTTCGAATAAAAGCTGTTCCATAAAATATGAAGATTTTCGTAAATGAGGAATATAATTTACTCACTTATAGAATATATTTACTTGTAGCAGATGAATGACTTCATATCATTTTCCAGATTTGAGTCGATACAATATAAATTAATTTTTTATTTGATTCATATAATATATTGACTTGATCAAGAGACCGATTCCTTTGCGGTAAATAGCCAAGAAAGTAGTTGTTTTCTGTTGAATTTTCAGAATGATATTATATGCATTTCTTTATATGAAGGAGAATGCATATTCTCAACTTTAGAAGATTTAGTTTTCAAATTCTGATCGTGTGTTCAATAGATATAATTCAATGTTCGTCGTGCATGGCATAGCCAGGAAAGAAGTTGTTTTCTGTTGAATAAACCGAGAAAGAATTGATATTTTTTTCACATAGAATATGAATGTATTTCTTTATATCATGATTATTCATTGTTTCATTTTTTTATGTTCATAATTTATCTGAGAATATTCCTTTTCAATGAAATATATTTTGTTACGAATAACTTCTCAGTATTTAGTATCAATACCTATAAATTATATCCATAACATTGTTAGGTTGCATAAAAAACAATTAACGAATATTAGTTACAAAAAATAATGAAAAATATGGCGATAGTAGCTCAATTTCTTAGTTTCATACAAATTCATTTAGCTGAAGTTGTTAAAAATATAGGTACTTTCTAACAGGAAACTTATCAACTTCTTGAATGAATTCGACGTAATCTGAAGTTAAATATTAATGTTATTTCACCTATAAACGTAAAAAAATTTCCAGTGTAATTTCATTCCCAAGGAGGAGGAAAAAATTTACGAAAATTTGTTTATAGTTGCCATGGTAACGATACAAAATATGGGCTTCTAATTGGTCGAAAATGTTAGGTGTGAAATTTTCATATTAATTACTTGTAATATAATGACTTGTCCGGTTTTTTATTCTCCACAGGCGAAATCGATATGCTTAGAATTCAACACCCAATCCGAGAAATCTCTTATCTCTTCACACGGTGCTCTCGAAATGGTCTGAGAAAAAAAAAATGTACATTCGCCTCCCTGGAACATAATCTAGATCTCCCCGTTTGAATTCGGTTGGCCTTTAATTACAACCTAACCCTAATAACTTAGCTCAACTATAAATTATTATTTAAATTGAAATCTTATCTGGTGAATATGGTTTGTTCGAGGACAGAGTGGTCGTTAGATGTACATACCTATAGAAGATCACAAATGTTTGAGTTCAATTCAACCCATTTACGGCCGAATTATGGAAAACATCAATTAATAATAATAATACTAATACAAATGTTCATTGAAGTTTCATGGTATAGATAAATAAATATAAACAAATAGAAACAAACAACTTCAGAAAGCTAGAATATTGTCAAAGCCATATTTTAATTCCGCCTGTCGCAAATAATTATGGGTATCGTTTTGCAGTGGTTTATTGACTATTTAAATGATCGGGTACAGTGCGTTGATAAGGATTCGTCAACATCGTAATTTCGAAATGTTTCTTGCGGTGTGCCACAAGGAATTGTTTTAGGTCCGCTGTTGTTTTCGATTTTTCAGCTGATGTGGTGCAGAATCTCTTACCAAATTGGAACATACATCTCTATGCAGATGATGTGCAGATTTATTGTTCCTGTAACCCGCGAGAAGTTGATGAGTTGATTGGCAATCTAAATATAATTCTGAACAAAATTAGTGAATTTTCCGCAAACCGCGGTTCCAGATTGAATCCTTCAAAGATAGTTGCAAAGAGTTTAGGTACCAAAAGTTCAATTTCTAGGACCAAGGAATTTCAAACAATCGAAATCGCTTCCAATAATGTTGTTATCGATCTCAGTACAGAGACAAAAAATTAGGAATCGTGTTCGATGAAAATTTATTATTTGAGAAACACATTATGAGTAAATTGAAAGTTTGTTATTTTGAGTTCGAATCATTGTGTAAATATAAATATGTTTTGCCACAGGATACCAAGTGGAATCTGATCAACGCTGTTATTGTTCTAAAATTGTTCTAAAATTGTTCTATCCGTCATTCGGTTGCCCCCTTACGAGCAACCCTCAGAAGTCTTCGAAAGACTTGTGCGAGCAAGGAATGACGGGGGCCTTACCTTTTAACGTGTGATCCCAAACACTTTCTTAGGCCATCAGAAAAAGTCTGCGTTCGTGGGTCTCGAACCCACGATCGATACCTCGACGTGAATCGATATTGAAGCATCGAAGCACTGAGGTACGCCGGCCAGTATTATCCTGACACACATTGATTATGGGTCTAGTGTATATTATAATTACTTGAATGGAAGATTGCAGCACAAATTACAGGTTCTTCAAAATGGTTGCATCAGATTTTCAAATATCATAATATCAAGAGGAGAGATGACATTACACGCTCTGCTTTATGATTCAATAATTTACAATGTGAACTCAAAATAGATTAGGTGGTATCTACATTCTGTAAATGCACGCAATATAGATGATTACTCAATTAGACAATTATTTTCTGAATATTCATTATTTATGCAACATTGAAAAAATCTTTCATCATCAAAAAATTATATTACCAAAAATGACATATTTATGACATGTTGCGTATACTCAACATGGGATGGAACTGGTAGTTGAATTTTTGAATTAAATTATTTTATTCGTGATAAGATTCCGTAACAATCTTTGTTTGACATTTGCCCTTCATGCTCTTTTCACTTTTGCAAATGTTCAACTTGAGAAGGCCTTCCTATAGTTTTCCTATTCACAGAAGCATCATTCCTCTTGAGACGAACTACGCTGAATATTTTATTCCACTGCACAATCATAAACACCTCTCTGTTTGTTCTTGAAGGCCTTCACATTTTCCAGATGACATACTGATTCGTCTGGTTATCTCTATAATGGTACCTCATGCAGAATACTGCATTACATAAAAATTCTCGAATAATTTATACGACGAGGAGTCGTTATCAAAAAATCCTATGGTGTTGCGGTTTTTCCAAGGCTGCCAGAAGATCTGAGATAAGCTATAAGATGAAATTTTTGAATTAAATTATTTTATTCGTGATAAGATTCCGTAACAATCTTTGTTTGACATTTGCCCTTCATGCTCTTTTCACTTTTGCAAATGTTCAACTTGAGAAGGCCTTCCTATAGTTTTCCTATTCACAGAAGCATCATTCCTCTTGAGACGAACTACGCTGAATATTTTATTCCACTGCACAATCATAAACACCTCTCTGTTTGTTCTTGAAGGCCTTCACATTTTCCAGATGACATACTGATTCGTCTGGTTATCTCTATAATGGTACCTCATGCAGAATACTGCATTACATAAAAATTCTCGAATAATTTATACGACGAGGAGTCGTTATCAAAAAATCCTATGGTGTTGCGGTTTTTCCAAGGCTGCCAGAAGATCTGAGATAAGCTATAAGATGATATTTCGTTCTCTGCTTTTGCCTTATCATATGGAATGAATAAAACCAATGGTCATGTATGGCTCGGTGGTCTGGTGGACTAAAGGTCTGCAAGGGACAGCCAGGGCAAAGCTCGTTGGTCTTCAGCGGCTGGCATGCCGTGCTATTACTGTAGCGATGTCCTCCACTCCAACGGCAGCGATGAAAAACCTCCTCCCCTCCACAGTGCCTTAGAGAGGGAACCCAGGATCGTTTCCTATAGATTCCTGTCATTGGAAAATCAAATCAGAGGAGGGCGACTGCCGAACCACTCCGGGATACTGCATGAAATAAAAAATCACCAAATTCTGGGAATGGTTCCCGACATGTTGGTCACGCAGACACACGTAAAAAATTATTTTGAAGTACTCTTTCCGAAGAGAGACGATTGGGTGGGAGGATCAATCCAATTCCCAGAGACCGAACACGTAATGTACACAGATGGTTCCAAAACCCAGCTTGGACTTGGAGCCGTTGTGTTCATCTGAAAACCGAAGACGGAAAGCTCAGTCAATCTCGGTAACGACCTACAATCTTTCAGGCAGAGGTCTTCTCAAATAAATTTTGCACTAGAGAGTAGACGAATAGAACTCTAATAAACATCAGTATTGTATCAGTGGGGCTGCTCTTAAAGTACTGAGCTCCATAAAGTAAAATTCCAAGCTTGTATATGGAGCTGTATTGAATCCCTAGAATGCCTGGGTGCTAACATCAGAGTCACTCTGCTGTGGGTGCCTGGATATCAGGGGGAAGAGCAACGAGAAAGCCGACATCCTTGCAAACAGGGAAACGAATCTGTGTATAGAACCAGTACCATACTTAGTGCGGCCAAAACAACTATATCTTGGACTGGGCGGAAAAGACTCACGCACTGGTCTGAATTACCAGGATTAACTCTATCGAAGACGTTCCTGTCTGAACCTGAACGAAAGAAACGACCAGGCAGATCCTAGAATGGAGCAGGGGTAACCTGCGAATTCTGACAGGACTGCCTACGGAACACTGTCGTCTAAGACACCTAAAAAATCGTTCTAAAATCGTTCTATCCGTCATTCGGTTGCCCCCTTACGAGCAACCCTCAAAAGTCTTCGAAAGTCTTGTGCGAGCAAGGAATGACGGGGGCCTTACCTTTTAAAGTGTGATCCCAAACACTTCCTTCTAGGAAGGATGGGTCGGAACCAACAAGTTGACTGTCGGTTCTGCTGTGTGCAAGACGAAACGACTGAACACATACTATGTTCATGCTCTTCCTCAGAGATTCTCAGGTTCGACATGTTTAGCATTACCGGGCTTTACCATTCAACCATGGACTCGAAGTGGATTGTACAGTGAACTGCAACCTCTTGAGGTGAGCCACAATAGACCCATCTATGGTTGCAGTGGAGAACCTAACCTACCCTAATCTATCTATTGCTCTCGAATTTTTCGAATATGGCAATCCTAGGCATCGTGCCGAAATTTTCACGAAATATCATTACCTATCTCCGCCATCCAGAATTGGAGTCCGCCCCTGGTCGTAGGGGATAACCAAATGCCAGATTTGTCCTGCTTTAAATTTCACCGTGGTGAATTTATTTTGCATAAAATATTTGGAACGTCAGGTTCGTTTTATAACTGTCTTCATGAAGTTCGATACTTCGATATAACTTCATGTCGAAACGTAACAGCATTTTGAATACCGGTGCTTTATTTTTATACGGAAATAGACTTGGACTGAAACAAGAAGTGGCTTTAATATGAGACAACCGCAAAGAGGGGTGATGCCAAAATATCGAACAGGATTGAGTTATTATGTGGCTCCCACTAATATATCACATTTCAGTCGAGAATATGTGTACATTTGAAAAATAACTTTCGAGGAGACGATTTGGGTAAATACAAGCTTAGATCTACTTAACCCGTGACATGTCTCTGGAGTTACTGGATCAACTGTGATAGATCCAAAAGATGCCTCATTAGCAAATGAACAATTGGAGATGTGAAGAAGCGTTATTGGTTTCTTTATCGCTTGGGGCGCACGAAAGGGAATCCCTATAATATTCGATGAACATCGCGTGCTTACCTATAGGGAGTATAGAGCGAGGAGGTATAGTTATAAGAATTTTTTTGAACTTTCGGAGCTTATAAGTTCTTGGGAATTCTTGCTTAGGCAATGAATCCCAGAGCTTAAACGAATTTTGATAAATTGCCGTTCGACATATGTTTGGGTGCTGAATCCCATATTATGTTGGAACAGTATTCTAGAACAGGCCGTATCTGTGCTTTGTAGATCATGAGAAGCTATTGAGGTGTAAAGTATAGCCTCTTGCATGGAACACAAATCCGAGTTTTTGTTAGCCGTATGACGGAATAGTTTGTGGAGGAGTCCTCGGTATGCCAAACACGATGGTATAGTTTGTGAAGGAGTCCTTGGTATGCCAAGCACGGTCGAATGCTTTGGATATGTCTAACGCCACAGCTAGAAATTTCCTATGTTTTCCTAATGAAGCTCATATGCAGGTTTGACACCGAATCATTCAGATACTGTCTGTAGGTTATTCGAGGAGGTGGTAAACATTTATTATTCCTGATTTTTTGGGATTTTCTCTCCTCGTCTATATAGAATAAAAATATGAATAATATTTCAATATACGTCTAGTTAGGACAAATCAGATGATTTGCTCCAAAATGTCACTGTGTTTAAAGAATTTTCCTATCAGAGAGCCTAACAGAAAAATTCACTAGCTTGTCAGTGACAATTTGTATGGAAAAAAGTTTGGAGAAGAGAAGTAAAAGTACATAGAAACAATATCAAATTTTTACTTATCTTTGGACGTTTCGGGAAAGAATCTGCTTCCGTTATCAACATAAAAAATGGATTATTTGTATGACAAATTCGTATTTGTCCTGACACTTTTCAGTTCTCCATACAACGTAGTGAACTGAAAAAGTCTTTTCGACCCACCCGTTCAATCATTTTTATATAGAAAGCGAGGAGTTTATGAATTGAGAATCGAAGAGTTAAAGTTCACATTCTAAAAGAAATCCTATAGGAAATTGTTTTTTTTTCCGGAACATATCTTTCCAAAGACTCGTGATTGACGTGATAAACTCAATTATTTAAACATTCATTTTTTCTCAAAGTTATGATGGCATTATATCGATTTGGTTTTGATGGTTTTGAACTGTGATCAATATCAGGGCTATTCAAGTATTCCGGATTGCGTATCAAAATTTGGGAATTTTAGCTGTCTGAGTTGTCGACTTCATGAAAATTCAAGTAGCAATATATTGATAAGAAATAATCCATACAAGAAATGATATTGGCTTTCGGAACACCATGTCACCGAACATCAACTAAAGATTTGATGTTCGGTGACCATGTAGAATAAGGAACGTAGCGAACTCAAAAAGTCTTTTAGATTCGACCCTTTAAACTTTTTCATATTGAAAGCGAGGAATTTCTAAAGTGAAGACCAAAACCGATGAGCCGAAGTCCAAATTCCAGGATAAATCCTAGGAAATTGTTTTTTTTTCATACTGGAACTTATTATACAATTCAACTATTACACTAATATTTATCGAAATAACTTTCACCATCAGATTTACGTGATAAACTCAATTCTTTGAACATTCATTTTTTCTCAAAGTTATGATGGCACTATACTATATCGATTTTGTTTTGAACTGTGATCAATATCAGTGCTATCCATGTATTCCGGAACACCCTGTACTAACAGAAACCACCAGAAACGTAGCGAACTCAAAAAGTCTTTTCGACCCGCCCCTTTAATCTTTTTCATATTGAAAGCGAGGAGTTTATGAAGTGAAGACAGAAACAGAGGAACCGAAGTCCAAATTCCAGAAATAATCCTAGGAAATTGTTTTTTCTCATACTCTCAAAAAGAGAGCATGAAAGATCAAAATCCTCTGAAACTGAGAATAAACATCATCTCTCAAATCGAATAGAATTATATGATGTATTATGATATAAAAATATTACTTACCGATATGTTCAATATCTTTCATGTTCTCTTTTTGGATATTCAACAAATATAATTCAATGTTCGACGTGGCAAATAGCCAGGAAAGTAGTTGTTTTCAGTTGAATATTCAGAATTATATCATATGCATATATTTATATGAAGGAGAATGCAAATTCTCTACTTCAGAAAATTTTGTTTTCAAATTCTCATCGTTTGTGTTCAATAGATGTAATTCAATATTCGTTGAATAAGCCGTGAAAGAATAGATATTCTCATCACATGGAGAATGCGAATTCTCAATGTATTTCTTTATATATATATATGTTATATCCATATTTTTGTGTTCATAAATATATCTGAGAATGTTTCTTTTCAATATTTTCACCCAATCAAGGGGTTCAAACTTGAACGATGGAGACTTGTTATTTTTATAAACCTCGCAGATTCGTGATTAGGTTTTTCTCAATCCAGAATTTCTTTCCACGTCCTGTTTGATGAATGTCAATTTTTAAAAAGCACTATATTGATTTTGTTTTGAACTGTGATCCATATCAGGGCTATTCAAGTAATTCGGAACACCCTGTACTAACAGAAACGTAGCGAACTCAGAAAGTATTTTCGACCCTCCCCTTTAATCTTTTTCATATTGAAAACGATGAGTTTATGAAGTGAGGACCGAAACCGAGGAGCTGAAGTCCAAATTCGAGCAGAAATCCTAGGAAATTGTTTTTTTCATACTTGACCTTATCATACAATTACACTATTACACTAATATTTATCAAAATGTTATGATGGCACAATACTATATTGATTTTGTTTTGAACTGTGATCAATATCAGGGCTATTCAAGTAATTCGGAACACCCTGTACTAACAGAAACGTAGCGAACTCAGAAAGACTTTTCGACCCGCCTTTAATCTTTTTCATATTGAAAGCGATGAGTTTATGAAGTGAGGACCGAAACCGGACGAACCAAAGTCCAAATTCCAGAAGAAATCCTAGGAAATTGTTTTTTTCATACTGGACCTTATCATTCAATTCAACTATTACACTAATGTTTATCAAAATGTTATGATGTCACAATACTATATTGATTTTGTTTTGAACTGTGATCAATATCAGGGCTATTCAAGTAATTCGGAACACCCTGTACTAACAGAAACGTAGCGAACTCAGAAAGACTTTTCGACCCGCCCCTTTAATCTTTTTCATATTGAAAGCGAGGAGTTTATGAAGTGAGGACCGAAACCGACGAGCCGAAGTCCAAATTCCAGAAGAAATCCTAGGAAATTGTTTTTTTCATACTTGACCTTATCATACAATTACACTATTACACTAATATTTATCAAAATGTTATGATGGCACAATACTATATTGATTTTGTATTGAACTGTGATCCATATCAGGGCTATTCAAGTAATTCGGAACACCCTGTACTAACAGAAACGTAGCGAACTCAGAAAGTCTTTTCGACCCGCCCCTTTAATCTTTTTCATATTGAAAGCGAGGAGTTTATGAAGTGAGGACCGAAACCGACGAGCCGAAGTCCAAATTCCAGAAGAAATCCTAGGAAATTGTTTTTTTCATACTTGACCTTATCATACAATTACACTATTACACTAATATTTATCAAAATGTTATGAGGGCACAATACTATATTGATTTTGTTTTGAACTGTGATCAATATCAGGGCTATTCAAGTAATTCGGAACACCCTGTACTAACAGAAACGTAGCGAACTCAGAAAGTATTTGCGACTTGCCCCTTTAATCTTTTTCATATTGAAAGCGATGAGTTTATGAAGTGAGGACCGAAACCGGACGAATCAAAGTCCAAATTCCAGAAGAAATCCTAGGAAATTGTTTTTTTCATACTTGACCTTATCATACAATTACACTATTACACTAATATTTATCAAAATGTTATGAGGGCACAATACTATATTGATTTTATTTTGAACTGTGATCAATATCAGGGCTATTCAAGTAATTCGGAACACCCTGTACTAACAGAAGTGCAGAAACGTAGCGAACTCAGAAAGTATTTTCGACCCGCCCCTTTAATCTTTTTCATATTGAAAGCGAGGAGTTTATGAAGTGAGGACCGAAACCGAGGAGCCGAAGTCCAAATTCCAAAAGGAATCCGAGAAAATTGTATTATTCGAGATTCGCGAGTTCGGATATCCCCTATTCTGCCCCGCAGCGTGCATAGCATGCAAACCATAGTATCTGCTAGACTCTCTAAATGGATGCAAATTCCGGCCACTGAATTTTTCGACATTTCGTCCGACGACGCGACTAAAGCCCTTTTTTTTCTCTGACAATTTTATCGCAATATGTTACCGCGTGACTAATACCGACATAAACTTTTTAGGGAGGTTCCCTTTTCTAATACCGCACTCGCACCCTCAGCCTGGAATTATGTAATAAAATATTTTGGTTAGGGACCGCACGGGCACAAAGGAGACAATAAGTGACCTTGAAAAGAGAGCTTGACTTGCGGCCACGCGCCGCCGCCGAATCAACCATGAATTGAGATCTTTTCTACAATCAAACTCCTTTTCCATCTTTCTCTTCAGTGCTACCAACGTGCATGATCGCATTAAAATACAGAAAGATCTGATTACTCTTTCCTTGTCTAACGTCTAGTCTGCGCCACTGTACTATTTTCAATGCTACATGATTTGATATGTCTATGTCATAAAAAATGTCGTTCACTGATGACCTTCCGAAATTTCAAAATAAGATTTCAAGTTGTATAATTTTTTTTTATCCGATTTGACAGGTGATGTCAATTCTCAATTTCAGAGAATTTTCATTCTTCGTGCTCTCTTTTTGGATGTTCAACAGATATTATTCAATGTTCGACGTGGCAAATAGCCAGGAAAGTAGTTGTTTTCTGTTGAATATTCAGAATGATATGTGCATATCTTCATATGGAGGAGAATGCAAATTCTCTACCTCGGAAGATTTTGTTTTCAAATTCTTATCGTGTATGTTCAATAGATGTAATTCAATGTTCGTCGTGGCATATAGCCAGGAAAGTAGTTGTTTTCTGTTGAATAAACCGAGAAAGAATTGATATTTTCATCACAAAGAGGATGCGAATTCTCAATGTATTTCTTTATATGTACAGGGTGTCAATTTGAAAACTTCCCACCCTCAATATCTCCCTCCAAGTCGATAATATGGAAAAACGAAAAGACAGGTCGATTTTATTTTCGAGGGGGACATGGTTCTAAAATATTTTCAGCCCCGCGGCGTTGCCGCTTCTAACGAAAAGAAGCAACAACTTTGTTATTCCAAATGGAACACCCTGTATTTTATTGCATTTTTAGATTCCCACTGAAAAGCTGATTTCATCAATGTATCATACTTGGGGTCTAGCAGGAATGATTACAGAGATATAGGGTGTTCAAAATCGAGATTTTACAACTTTAGGATTTTTTTGAGTCGAAACTATTCATTATTGGTCAAAACGGCTTTCATGTCCCTATCTCAACTTTTGATTTACTATCTACTGACATTTATTTGAAACAAATACAGGGTGGTTCAAGATTCAGACTTTTGATCACCCTGTATTTGTTTCAAATAAATGTCAGTAGATAGTAAATCAAAAGTTGAGATAGGGACATAAAAGCCGTTTCGACCAATAATGAATAGTTTCGACTCAAAAAAATCCTAAATTTGTAAAATCTCGATTTTGAACACCCTATATCTCTGTAATCATTCCTTCTAGACCCCAAGTGAGATACATTGATGACATCAGCTTTTCAGGGAGAATCTGAAAATGCAATAAAATACAGGGTGTTCCATTTGAAATAAAAAAGTTGTTGCTTCTTTTCGTTAGAAGCGGCAACGCCGCGGGGCTGAAAATATTTTAGAACCATGTCCCCCTCGAAAATAAAATCGACCTGTCTTCTCGTTTTTCCATATTATCGACTTGGAGGGAGATATTGAGGGTGGGAAGTTTTCAAATTGACACCCTGTATATAAATATCCATTTTTTTATGTTCATAATTATATCTGAGAACATCCCTTCTCAATGTATCATACCTATTTTGATATCATTTGTTAATATCGTTAATTTTAACACTCTGCTGAATTCAAAAATAGTTCGATGGCAAAAAGTTGATGATACACGAGGAAAGATTTATCGGACCTCTCTATATTTCAATGCGGCCATGTTGGTAGCATTGAAAAGAAAGGTGGAAGAGGAGAGAACTCACCTCTCTCTCGTTCAATGAAGAAAAGAGCTCAATTGAGACAAGATGTAAGATCTGTGGAAGTGTAGAAGTGCCACGGGTTTTTTTTATTTTTTCAACCAATAAAAATTTCGGAATTACTACTTATATCTCGAAATTTCCACAGTTTTAACTTTTATGTCGAAATTTCAAGTTTTTTTTTCCAGAATTTGACTATTATTTAGAATCTCATCTCGAAATTTCCACTGTTATTCCGACTTTTATCTCGACATTGATTTCGAAATTTAGACTTTTATTTTCACATATCGAACTATCGAACTTTATCTCGTGTTTCATCTCGGACTTACGATTTTTATCACGAAATTTTCTTTTTTATGTCGAAATATCGACTTCCATCTCGAAATATCTATACTCTCATGTCGGAGTTACGTCTTTTATTTCGATATCTAGTTCAAAATTTTGACATCTGGACTTTAATATTGAATTTCCGAATTTCATTACAACTTTCATCATGGAATTATGACTTTTATCTCGAAATTTCCACTATTATGTACAAGTTATAACTCCTGAGAGTTCCACTTTTATGTCGAAGTTTCGGCTTTTATCTCGAAATTTCCGCTTTTATATCCTATAGTTTCGAGTTTTATCTCCAAATGTCCCCTTTTATGTCGAAATATCGACTTATATCTCGCAATTTCCACTATTATGTGGAAGTTATGAATCCCGAAATTTCGACTTTGATGTCGAAATTTACATTTTTATTTCGACTTTTATCTCTCAATTCCCACTTTAATGTCGAAGTTTCCGTTTTATCTCGAAATTTCCGCTTTTATATCCTATAGTTTCGACTTTTATCTCGAAATTTTCACTTTTATTTCGAAATATCGACCTATATCGACCTATATCCCGAGATTTCCACTAAGTTATGACTCCCGAAATTTTCACTTTAATGTGGAAGTTTCGACTTTCATGTCGGAATTTTCATTTTTATTTCGACTTTTATCTTTAAATTTACACTTTTATGTTGATGTTCTGGCTTGTACCTCTAAATTTGCTTATATATCTTAGTTTCGACCTCGGTCTTGACTTTTATTTGGAAATGTTCACTTTTTTGTCGAAATATCGACTTTTATCTCGAAATTTACACTATTATGTGCAAGTTATAACTCCTGAAATTCCCACTTTCATGTCGAAGTTTCAAATTTTATGTCGAAATTTTGATTTTTTTCTCGAAAGACTTTCGTTTCCACGAAATTTCCGCTATTATATCTTAGTTTTGACTTTTTTCTCGAAACTGTTCACTGTTCACTGTTATGTGGAAATGTCGACTTTTATACCGAGATTCCTACTATTACCTATGTGGAAGTTATGACTTTTGTTCCGAAATTTCCACTTTTATGTCGAAGATTCAATTTTTATCACGAAAAATCCACTGTTATGTTGGAATCGTCCGATACAAAATATTTCAATCTAATGATTCTTCATTTTCCTGCAGTTACTTTATTATATACCATACGACTACCATTTGACCACTATATAGTCTATACGAGTCAAAATGTTGAGACAAAGGACGGAACATCTAAACCGTCGAATTTTTATTATCATTATTGGAAGCTCATAGCAATCTCTGATGCAACTTTGTATGTTTGTTCAGGTCAAATCCTGCTATACCTACTGAATTCTGACCCACTACTAGTCCGATCAACTTGAAATTTCAGAGTTGTTTATAATTCCAATGACGATGTGTTATGAAGTTCTTGTTAGAGGAAAAACAAAATGGCGCCTTCAAGATGGTGGATTTCTCATCCGGATGAGAATTATTGTGATTATAGTTCGATCCCATTCAAAATTGGTAGATATGTCGGGCTTTGGTCGGAGATTTTCAATATGTTGTCGTAATTTATAAAGTCAAAATAGCGGCTATAAGAGATTTGAAAATATTGTCCGATTTGATTCGAAATTGCTATGTGGAGGTTTCCGGGGTCGGAAATTATGAATTTGTTGTCGACATTCATGAACTCAAAATGGTGGCTCCAAGATGGAGGACGAGATTTTAGAATATTATGGTCCGATTGGATTGATATAGGTATCATTAAACAGGGTTCGCTGAGTAGATACAAAGAAAAAGATGTCACATTCATCACATAATCTATACCATCATGATATGGGTGATGGGTACATAAATGGGTTTGCTGAGGAGAATACAAAAAATTAAATATCGTCACTCAAAATTCAATGTGGTGGATCCGCATCCAATATCATATTATTCAATTCAGGAAAATGTCCAGCAATAGGTAAGAAATACAAAAAAATAGTATAAAAAAAAACATTTTTGAAACCAAACTCTCACCCAAATGCTCCATAAAGCAGATAACAAACTCTCACTGAGATCTAACCGAACAATTTATTGCATTATACAATTCATATTATGCTTTATATGCTTGTCCCGAGATGTATCTGTGTAAATAGACAAATAAACAAAACTACAATAGGTACCTGCGTGAGTTGAACTTGAGTTATTCAGTTTATAAGTTAGTATATAAGAAAGAAAGGTGAAACACGTGACAGTGACAAGATTTTATATTATATTGATTGTGAAATTTGGGCTCGATTCAATCCATAGTTTGGTTGTCTTCTTCTCAGAGCATTCAAATGAAAGCTTGTTTTCAAAAATGTTTTTTCACCATCAATTTATTTCGATTGATTCGACCTCGTTCGATGTGATTTCAATTCGTCGGCCCATAACATGAGTCAAGTATATCAATTTTGATTACCCAACTCGATCGTTTAAATGTTCCCTCATGTTCAATTCGAATCTTTCGTACTCTCGTCCACAGTGGCGTAACTATAGGAGAATACGATATATTTTATATACGGTTACACGGAGAGAAAAAATAATTGAATCAACGAAATATTTTTTCCTACGTGGAAAAAGCATCGAATAATGGTTAGTAAAAACTGAATAACCTTCATAAAAAAAATTAATTGAGGGACAGCCTAGCTGTCTTATTGATGCTATTCAATTCATTTTGCTATGACGACCCAATGACAGTTATACTTACTAGATGATTTAATAAAGCTTGACTTGATGGCTAACCCGTGGACGAATTATGGTAATTCGTCAATGTGTACTATTACAATTATTGAAGAGTCCATTCGTTGTTTCTCTCCGGAACCTATAACAGGCATAAAACCTCTGTATGGAAATAATTATTGACTGACTTATTTCAACTTGATTTTCGAATATTTAATTTTTTTATACATATTTGACACATTTATCTTTTTGGAGCTCTGTCAGTGAAAATAACATCCATATAAAAAATGTATCGAGAAAATAATATATATGTTGAAAGTTTTTGATTTCCTTATGGTGAACTTTCCACTGAATATAAATTTCGGAAAATAAATGTGCCAAGTAGATTTTTTTTTCTATTCAGGAAAATCATTTGGTGAAAAATCATTCGATTATCAATTCGAAATATCTAGTCATTATTCATTTCAATACAGAATAGAACAGAATATGCGAATAGATGATATTTTTTTTATTCATTTTATATAATTATTTGATGACTAATCTGACCTTTATATCTAACATATATAGGTAACGATGGAAGTGCACTGCAACAAAAATTTGGATGCTTTAATGAAGTCAGAGAAGAACTGAACTGAACTTAACTGTGCTGTGCATTGACGAAGATCAGAAAATTAAACTTCAGGAAAAGCAAGTTCAATGATAGACAAAGAAATGGAAATATAGGTACCTTACATTTATATAGTTGAAAATGAAATAACTCAACTAACAATGCAAATTAAAATATCGCTCCTAAATGTCTCGGTCAATCCCAGTTTTTGCACACTTCTAATCATTAGTTTTTCGAAATCCCACTCGATCACAACTCAGAATCAGAACTCGCAACCGTATTTAACAAATGAAATGCACGACGCATCACGAGTTTACAAGACCGACTTAATTCTGATAACTGTCACGAGGTGCACGCGGAATGTGCCAATTTGCCGAAAAAATGCTTACTCGTTTGTATTCGAGACACAATCGTCAAGGATCGTTATTCATTTCACCTATAAGAGTAATTCGATAACAAGTTACGGTAATATGATTAAAATTCACTTGTCTGCATAATTGGCAGCGCCACCTACCGCACCGCGTTCAATTGTATTTTCAAATCATCAGAAAACCATCGAAATACCCACATGAAATTTCAACCCAATCGGATCAGCCGTTTAGAAGTTATGAGAAGGAGATAAGTACGGAAGGATTACCCGTTTACCCGTAAGAATGAAGCATTTTTCCGCGGTAAAAAGTAGCCTATGTTCATCAGAGATAATAAGGGCTTCTTATGTTGAACAAATTTTTCAAATCGGACCAGTAGTTTCGTAGCCTATTCAAAACACAAGCATGCCTTTTCTGTGCCCAACATAAGCTTGTCTCCAGTAACCATACCTTTGAAGACATCCATTTCGATGCTTGGTATTACTATCAGCAATAACCTTCCTTGGGAAAATCACGTGAGATAAATTGCTGAAAATGCATCTCAAAGACTTAGATTTCTGTTTCGGGCCAGGAGTTATTTCACTTTCAGTCAGCTGCTCATGATCTATATAAGGCACAGATCCGACCTGTCCCGGAATACTGTTTCCATATTTGGAGTGCAGCACCCAAACATACCCTGAAACTGTTGGATTCTGTCCAAAAAAGGTCAATTTTTCTCGTGGGTGATGCCTCGCACACAAATTCACTCACTTCTCTGGAACACGAGTTGAGGCTTCGCGCACCCCTTCGTGGTCACTTTGGAGATATGCAGAACATCTCTCTCCAAAGACTCGTTCATCCAACGAACAGCGAGGCTCTGGAACACATTGCCAAGGGAGGTGTTCCCTGAGGCATATAACCTCCGAAAATTCAAGAAGAACACCAATTCCCACCTTATTTCTCTTGGTTCTCACGATGTTCTCTGAATATTACAGAATATCTCTTTTCATGGGAACCAGAACATAAAAAAAATACAAACAAACAAACCAACAAATAATGAAACAATCAAATCTTTCCTCATAATATTACCTATTATTATTAGTATATTAGTATTAGTATAGTAAGCATAGATGATAATTATGACCCAATAAAGTTTGGCATCACTAAGTTAGTTTCAAAAATATCATTCATGTGTTTGATTGAGTTCAAACAAGTAAATTTCACTCGATTCGAACTTCAAATTCTCTATGGAACAAGATATCATTTTACTCATCTCAGATGAAAAAACATAATTCAAAAATGATTTGTTAATGGTAAAACAGAATAACTAATTTTCTCTCCTGAAAAGGCACCTTTGCACAAATAATAACCAGACCTTGTTGATGATAATGATATTCGATTGCTTGTACTGACCAAATGCGTGGTCAACCAAGCAAAACATTTTTCTGGAAACCACTCTCGATTTTATAGCATTCGTCTCGTCATAAAATATCAGTGACCTTAGAAAAGGTCACGTTTTACTGTGTATTAGGGCATAAGTTTTCCCTCATGCATCGTAAATCTTCACAATTAACCCCTCTCGACCTTTCGGTGTCACAAGGTAAAAAGTCATATATACAGGGTGTCCCAGGACTTCATATAGATGGGATCAAAATACCACCAGTAGTTGCTATAACTTTTTTCCTAAAATCCTTCTCCAAAGTTACAAAATGTTTTTATTAGTTAGTATTTCTACTCACATAACTAACTATAAAGTTGCATTCAGCGTACGGATATAAATATCCACGCTAAATGATCGATTAATCACCAGATTGACAGGCTGTGATTTATTCAAAAAATTAAACTCGTTACTATGGCAGTATTTTGAAAACTGTCATTTTCGGTTTTGTTGCAATCGGTGGTAATCAGAATTACTCAAACAATTGTTCATTAAAACTGATTAAAACTGTATGCAGACGAAAGTGAAAGTGAAATCGAGAAAAATGTTTTCATTGCATATTAACAAGTGAGGTACGTAGTTTTTGAAAGGTATCAGATTAGTATGAAGGTCAGAAAATTTATACGACGTTATAAAAGCAGATGATATTTTATCATTGCTCATGTAAGATGGAAGTTGAGGCCATGGCACCATATCATGAGCATATTTTTATATTGAAACTATCATTGGGCACCAATGATGTGTATACGACGCTATGAAAGTTCAGAGAACTGGAGATTTTTCTTACAAACTACGTACTTAGCCCGTACCTAGTTTATTGGCGAAAATAAAGACAGTAGAGTGAGCTAGGAACGTAGTTTATGGAAAAAAATCGAGACAGTCGAGTGTGCTTTTTTTACTTCCTTTCGTTTTTTGTTTCGTTTTCTATTGGCAAGTGATTATCTAGGAACTTGTAAATTTTTTAGTTTTTTCATCGTATCTCCCGAACTATTGAATTCAGAGAAAAATGTTATAGGGATTTTTTGTAGATTCTATCAGAAGGAATAATTTTGGTTTCATAACATTTTCAGATATTTTCAGTTGTTTTCGAGATATTTGGAATTATCTGAGAATAAAATTTTCAACACTTTTGTTCCATCTTCCAATCAACAAAATGAAAAAAATTTTAATGGTTCAGTGGAAGTCGATGAGCTTCATCTATCGATAATCTATGTTTTTCAATATTATCTTCATAGTACCCTATGGGTCGTTAAAATTTTTTTTTTCATATTTTTCACTTTATTCCCTGTACTATTGGGTTTACAGAAAAAATTATGGAACATAATTTGTAGGAAATGTCCCAGTGGATAACTTTGCACTCCTGATAATTTTCGATTTTTCCATTTGTTTTCGATATATATTGAATTAAAAGGATTTCAAATTTTGATGTTTGGGTTTTCATTTGTTTTTCCAGTTTCCGATGGATGCACGAAAAAATGATTGAATGATAATTTGTTGCGTCATCAAAGAGGCATACGGTGCATTTTTCAAATTTGGATTTAGTCTATTGGTTCAGGAGATATGTCGTTTTAAAGCGAACCGTGTTTTTCGGAAAATCTCCTTGAAAAACCCACTTGGAATTTTCCGACCCTGCTCAATTTCAATAGGCCTCGTCTCTTCCTGATAGAGGTTTTTTTCACAAAAAATGAAATCGATCGGACCACTTTTGCGATTTGTAGAGTGGTTACAAGGAACTTCCGGTGAAAAATCGAAAAAACCCAGAAAAACCACCTTAGAGTTTTCCGATTTCCTTCATATTTTAATGACATAATATTGTTTTGAGAACAATAAGATGGCAAAATTTCAAGTCGATATGTCAAAGGGTTCCGGAGATATATCGATTTATGATTAACACAGAGTACAGACAGACAGACAGACAGACCACACACAAAAACCAAAGTTGCTCAAAATTCGATGGGGATCATTTTCTCCAAAGCAACTATACCTCTATCTCGCTTAGTTTCCGAGATAGCATTTTTGGCACGGCCGTAGTATACTCCACTATGTATAGCGTCGTATAACAAGGACTCTCCGTGAAAATGCAGCTCTGATCTTTGAGGACAATTCAGTCAATGTCTTCTATAATAAGGATTACAATGAACGTGAAACACAATAATAATGTGAGCAAGTATGCAAAGTTGTCTGCATTTCTGGAACGGACATCAGAATATGGATACAATTCTGAGAAATCGAAAATTTTGACACCATCAGATGAAAACTTCTTATTCACAAAGATAAGTATACGCCAAATTGAAAGAAATCCATGTATCCAGTGAACAGTGAACTGGATACATCAACAACCAATATCACCTACATGTTTCGTTGGTTGCATACAGTTGCATTGTATAATGTTTTGTTCTCAATTATTCTCATTCCTTTCGAATCAATTCGTAGGTTAGCAGGGGTGTTTTTTATCAACGTTATTATTCTAGAGGGATAGCATTTTTCAAGTAATCACCGTGCGTACAATAATCAGTCAGGATCAGATCATCTGACTAGAGGGTGAGATAAATAACGTTGAAAATCACTATACCTACCTCCTGTCCCTATCCCCCCTAGGAACGCAAGATGTTCTTTGAAAATTGAAGGGATTTCCTTTCGTGCGCTCCAAGCGATAAAAAAAGACATTTCGAATTTTCATCAAGAAATAAAATGAAATAAAAACTTACTATAAAGTGCGAAGGAGATATGAGAGTTTATAGAGAATCTGAACTGTCTTTGAAAAGATTGCTATTTCTGTTTTTCATCTAATCTTTTGATGTTATCTTTTGATAGGTATTAGGTATTTTTATTATTCTCATTGCTTGATATGAAAAATATGAATTTGCGTTGATTATATTCGTTATTTATCCAGTCAGTAGCCAGATGACCTAATTCTGACTACCATCATGTCTGGAATCATTCAAATTGTTATAAGAATTAGGTATTATATACATGGTGACTTGCAATGCAATTATTCAAAAATTGTAACGTTGAAAAAAACACCCCTCATGAGACATTGTTTTGAAAATTGATATAGGAATAGTTGTGACTAGTCCGAATCGATTGCCCTTATCAATATTTCTGTAAAAAAAATCCTAATCCGTTTTATTTGATTTTGCTGGAGTATATGTGATCGTAGACATTGTGATTTATAGTTTTTTTGGTCGACAAAGTAGATAATTTCGGGTAGTATACATTATGAGAGGGAATAAATTATCAAATCGCACTATAGGAAATACGAGAGAACAGAGATGGGGTGGACCAAATTGTAGCGCACTGTATGTAACGCGTTTATAAACTGTTAAAGATACTACTTTATTGAACACTAGTTTTTTTATAGTTTGGAGCGCACTTCGACGGTCATCTCACGTAACTTTACAGGAGTGCAATTCAAACATTTTCAACATTTTAATTCGCTCATAACTCAGAGGTTTGTTCATAAAAGATCATCGTTTTTTTATTTATTAGCGGAACAACTAGAACTAGTTATGATATATATGGTGAAATTTCGAGAAAGCATCGCGAAAAACGAAAAAAAAATGTTTGTGAGATACGACACTACGTGAGATCATGTTTGTCAATGTGGCCTTAGATACGCTATGAACATTAAGTGAATTCAAATGAATGTCAGATCCGACTTTTCATTTTTATTGATATAAAAAACACAGAAATTATTTCGACATGTACAATACCTTACAATACCCCTCTCAGTACCTACCTTGAGACGTCGCCCGAGATATATTTCAATTTTCGCGGCCAACCGGATAATGAGATACGTCACTGTTGAAATTTGTAACAAATAATGAACATATATCTCACGTTTTGACGTAACTCAAATAGTAAGGCCATTTCGTGAGATTTGGTAGAATACTGTTCCCACATATGGGGTTCAGCTCCAAAACATACGCTGATGCTCTTAGATTCCATCCAGAGAAGAGCCATCCGTCTGGTGGGTGACGCCACACTCACTCACTCTTTGACATCATTGGAACACCGTAGAAAGGTCGGCGACCTTTCACTTTTCTATCGATACATCCACGGGAAATGTTCTTCAGAAATTTCTGCTATCATCCCTTCACTAGCAAGACCAGTCAGACGAACTAGACAAGCCCAGTCGGCACATCCTTTCGTTGTCAACCTCGAAAGATGCCGAACAGCACTTTATCAAAACTCCTTCACCCATAGAACGGCTAGGCTCTGGAATTCATTGCCTGAGGAAGTATTCCCAATAACATATAATCTCCAGACGTTCAAAAAAATTCCAATACCTACCTCCTATCCCTCTCCTTCCTAGGAACGCACGATGTTCTTCGAAAATTATAGGGATTCCCTTTCGTGCGCTCCAAGCGATAAAAAAATCAATTATACGAAAACCAATGAATATTGAGCAACGCCACTTTGTGAGATCATAGAGTATAAGAATATAAGTCATTCGACGAATTTTATGAGATACGTCATTACGTGATATGGCCCACGACTTGTTACATAATAAATATACTATTTCGAATGGATGTAGACTTCATGTCATGCCATAAATGTTGCTGAATTAACATCATCATGACTATGTCGGCATTGAAGTGTTATACTCAAATTTGCATTCATAAAAACGGGTTAAAGATAATCCCAACAACCAATTTCTGAGAGCGTAGAAGCCAATAACATTCAAAGTTCAAAAATAGCCTATCAATTATCACCGATTAATTCATCTCGCAACCCCTTGAGCCAATCGGACAGGGAAGTCCCTATCCCTATCTCGCAGAGGCAAATTCAAGCTGACTCATTGCGGCGAACCCTAATCCCGAGACATCCCGTATGATTTGTTCTCTATTTTCATCAATAATCTAATTTGGGATGTAATTTTATTAGACTTGGGGAAGGTTGATTCGGCGGTGGAAATGGTAGACAGAAGGCCAGTGCCAGTCGGATAGTGTGTTAGGATTGCAATAAATCCTTGATAATAGCCTCGGTACAACGGCACGGGGTTTGGTGATACGCCTTTTCAATGTCACCCACCCACATACGATGAGTTTACCTAAAACCGTTCCGACATGTACCTATGTATACGGCTACTAAGGAGTTCGCGAAGAGTTTGTTAGATTCTTGTAATCTATTATGTACAGAGGACGATGCATTCATATCCGCTGCATACACGAAAAAAAAGTTTTGTTGCACCAACCAAATGATTACTTTTTTATTTCAATTTTTATTTTATTCTTATGTACTTCTTACAAACACCCTGAAAGGGTATTTTTTTCATGTTCTGATTCCCACGAAAAGGGAAATCCTGTAATGTTCAGAGAACATCGTGAGAACCAAGAGAAATGAGGTAGGAATTGGTGTTCTTTGTGAATTTCTCGAGGTTATATGCCTCGGGGAACACCTCCCTTGGCAATGTGTTCCAGAGCCTCGCTGTTCGTTGGATGAACAAGTCTTTGGAAAGAGATGTTCTGCAGGTCTCCAAAGTGACCACGAAAGGGTGCGAAGCCTCAACTCGACGGGTTAATCTCGCGGGGACTGCTAAGGGAGGAACAATTGTTGATATTTCATAAGAGCATCGTCCCTGAAAATATCTAAAAAATAGAGCCATATCGCTAACTTTTCTACGGTGTTCCAGAGAAGTGAGTGGGTTTGTGAGCGAGGCATCACCCACGAGACGGATTGCCTTGGTTTGGACAGTTTCAGGGGTATGTTTGGGAGCTGCATTCCAAATATGGGAACAGTATTCCAGGACAGATCGGATCTGTGCCTTATAGATCATAAGCAGCTGACTGGAAATAAAATAGCTCCTGGCCCGAAACAGAAAACCAAGTTTTTGGGATGCACTTTCAGCAATTGATCTTACGTGATTTTCCCAAGCAAGGTTATTGTTGATAGAGTGATACCAAGCATCGAAATGGATGTCTTCAAAGGTATGGTTACTCCTGACATGCTTATGTTGGGCACAGTGAGATCGGCTTTTCTAGAGAGAAGGCATGCTTGTGTTTTGTTTGCATTGAAATCTACCAAGTTATTGGATCCCCATTCAAGAATTGTTGCCAAATCCATATATATTCATATTTTTCAATAGATTGCTGCCATATATGTGAGACGTAAGCGAGCAGGTTATTAGTTGATCTCTGATGGCGGAAGCCATATTGCCTATCGTTGATAATGCCTGAATGTTCCAGGTATTTCATGAGCTCGATGTTGATAGCTTTCTCCATGATCTTTGAAATAATAGATAGCAGTGCGATCGGTCTGTAGTTGCTAGGTAGGGTCTTTTTTCCTTTTTTAGGAACTGGTTTTTCTCTTGCAATTTTCCAGTTGGACGGGAATATCCCCAATTTGTAAGAATAGTTGAATAATTTGCAGAGAACAGGTGTTAGTTCGGGAGCACATTTCTTGAGAACAATCGGTGGGATTCCGTCCGTTGTTGAGACCCAATAAAGTCTGCTTTATAGAACGTTGGCGAAAGGTGATGTCGGGCATATGACTGTCAATGGGCGTTATGTTTGGAGGTTGTTTTCCCGATGAATCCAGAGTGGAATTTCCAGCAAATTAATGAGCAAAAATGTTGGTTTCCTCCTGGGCAGTTATGCCTACTGTTCCATCTTCCTTGGTTAGAGGAAGAAACGAGCTGGAAGTGGAGTTTCTTCCTACAGCTTTGGCGGGGGACCAAAATAAACGGGATCTGTTATAGGACATTCAACAAGTTTTGATTTTATTTTGGCATTATGAGCATCCTTTGATGATCGAATTGTCTCATTGCATGTGCCTCTAGCCTCGACATATTCTGCTTTAGTCTCAGGGCCTGGATTTTTTTGCCATCGATGGAATGCTGCCTGTTTGGAAGCTACATATCCTTCATGACTTGATGAAGTCGACGTCATCTGCAAAAGCGAATTGCTCAGATACTCTAAGCTCCCTAGGACTCCTTTGGCGCGTCTAACCATAATAGTATATTATCACAAGTTAGTATTATCATAATCATAAATGTTTTTTTCAAATTTCAAATTCAACTTTTTGTCATTCTTCTTTCCCTGGGGTGAAATATGATAGGAACAATGAATAATCGATAACTGAAATCAAATATCCTGCAGCCCTTGATACAAGAATTATCATTATCGATCTTCAAATTCAAGTTACTGGGTCCACACACCGTCAATGTTATTCTCTTATCAGATGATGCGGTTTAGAAGAGGGCTACCGAATTCGAGACAAAAGGAATGCCGGGTAGTTTTATTATAATAGCATCATAGTGCAAATCTGCGGATTTTAATTTTTGGGGATGTTGCTTTCGCCCCCTTAGGCAAGATTACTTCGGAAGGGTGAATAATCCCTATGTGTCAATGGTTTGTTGTCACTTTTTAGACCCTCCACTTTATTTATAGTGCGGTCAATGTTCTATCAAGTGGCTCAAGATTTTCTGTTTTACATTATGATGTGTAGGTATATTTTATTCTCAAATGTTGACTAGTTGTTTTAATATCATCGTTGTGAATGGCGTTTTCATTCAATCTTTTCCAACATGACCTACTAATTGTTAGTTGAAATTTTTATAATCTATTCATTTCTACACTCTGTCAATAGGATATCTTGGGACAATGGAGCAATAGGGAAGACCACTGAGGGAAGAAATCCGTGCAAACCTCTTTCAATCGACGAATCATGATTTACATTTCATGTACAATCAATATTATGAGTTGAAGTTGAAGGGAATCGAATCTATATCGTTTTGAAATCAGCATATTTCATTTGATATTTCAATATCTCTCTCCAATACCTCGGCAGTGTTGCAGTGTAATTGGTCAGTTCAAGGACAATAGGCGTGTTGGGACTAAGACGTCGCACCAGTCACACCAATGAATTGATGAAATTTCAAATGGCGCAGGAATTGTGTGTTTTGAAATGGACATATACTAATTTATTTTTTTCATCGTCTTAGCATGAATGAAAAAATTCAAAATTAATTCACTGGTAGTTTTTCAGTATAGAGTTCACGATAATGTCGTTTAAAAAAATCAGTGGTCTTCCTCATTCTTGATTTGATCCGTCATGTTGAATTTCCAAATTTTGACGAAATAATCATAATCTCCGACTCCGAAAACCCCCAGATAACAATTTTGAATAGAATTGGATTATAATCAGAATCCCCGTCCGCTATATTGGATTCGCCATGTTGAATTTCTTGATTTTGACGATGGAATAATAATCTTCGACTCCTAAAACCTGCAAACATAAATTTTGGATAGAATCGGATTATAATTACAAAACTCGTCCGCCATATTGGATCCCCCATTTCGAATTTCCTAATTCTGACGATTCAATTATAATCTCTGACCCCAAAAACCCTCAGATACCAATTTTGAATCGATTCGGATCGTAGTTATAAAACTCGTCCGCCATATTGGATACGCCATGTCGAATTTACAAATTTCTACAAAAGAATCATAATCTCCGACTCCTGAAACCCCTAGATACCAATTTTGAATAGATCGGATTATAATCAAAATACTCGTTCGCTATATTGGATCCGCCATGTTGAATTTCCTAATTTTGACGGTGGAATCATAAACTCCGACTCCTGAAACCCCTATGATACCAATTTTGAATAGATCGGATTATAATCAAAATACTCGTTCGCTATATTGGATCCGCCATGTTGAATTTCCTAATTTTGACGGTGGAATCATAATCTCCGACTCCTGAAACCCCTAGATACCAATTTTGAATAGATCGGATTATAATCAAAATACTCGTTCGCTATATTGGATCCGTCATGTTGAATTTCCTAATTTTGACGGTGGAATCATAATCTCCGACTCAGAAAACGCTAAATACCAATTCTAAATAGAATCGGAATGAAATTAGAAAACTCGTTTGCCATATTGGATCCGCCATTTTAAATTTCCTAATTTTGACGATAGAGTCATAATCTCCGACCCCGAAAACCCCCAAATAACAATTTTAAATAAAATCGGATCACAAAACTTGTCCGCCATATTGGATCCGTCATCTTCAATCCTCAATTTGAAAAATAGTTCACGACCTATTCTCAGACCTATATATATGCACAAAAATTTTCATGAGAATCGGTCAAGCCGTTTCGAAGGGGTTTGGCAACAAACACCGTTAGAGGGACATGATAATGTCATATATTAGATTTTGATGAAAAAATAAACCATAATAGAATCAAATAAGAAGTTATTATCTAGATAAAAGTAAATTTGAAAGTATGAATGAAAAGTTCAGCGGTGGATATTGAGGTTCTGCTCAAAATCGGTAGACCTAGGTATAACATTGACCACCACAGTAAAGCGTGGACAAAAGGACAAAAAGTTATATCAGAAAGATTCATGATTATTTCGTTGCTATCAATTCATCAGATTTTCAATTCGGTCCCACATGCCGTATACTGACGGGTTTTGTCAAAGAAGATATCAATTTGACTGCATCATTGTAATGCTGATGACTTCCCAATTCAGCGACCCCATTCAAAATTTGCGTGAAATATCTGCTGTAGTATTTTCTATGGACCTCTTGCATCATTCCTCTTGCGGCTACCCTGTACCATTGATTTCGGGTATTACACCCTCGGATAAAAGAACTTTAAACCGCGCACCCCTGTTTGCTTTGCCACAGACCATTGTTTGTTTTTATTAATACCGAATTGAAGAAAAATACAAGCTACTTACTGAAAGTTTAATGCACTCATAACTCGGGATATTGAGGGCATCAGTTCGCTTTAGTTTATTTGGATGGTTGAATCAAAAAAACATCATTTGATCAAGCAGAAAAAAAGTGTGATACACGGGGCACTATGATAGCTCGATCTTTTTATCTTTTGGAGCGCACGAATGGGAATCCGTATGGGAGGATATAGGGAGATAATGAAGTAGGTATTGAAATTTACTTTCGAACTTCTGTAAATAATGAGTTCTTGGGAATACTTTCCTTATAAACTGGGCGTCAATTGAAACGTTAATAGTGAAATTTGGCATCAAGTTTGACTTCTCGTAATTTCTAAAATATTGAACGAATTTTGAATTGCCGCCCAGATTCTGAAAGCCTTTTTCATCGTCTTTCGAACCGTTCCTTACAGCTTCTTCTGAATTGATCAGGACCCGTGATACAGGGTGAAACAAAGTTTCGTGCATTTTAAAAAGAATTTCTCCGCCCCCCCATTTTGTCGGAAGACCACGATGCTCATATTTTATTCAGGCATTTGATAAATAGCAACCATACCTCGAGACGTTTTCGAGTTTTTGCCAAAAACTACTGTGGTTTCCGAAAAAAATTTTTTTTTGCATTTTTTTTAAATGGACTGATTACCTGTATCCTCAAAACGATGAATCAGTCTATTTATTATCATGACTGACTTATTGAAAATGGTACTTAAATGATAATTATCTGTACTGAATTATAGTTTATATCACTATAGTGATCTTACCTAATGATATTTTCCATTTCGACCCGATTTGAACGAGGCATCTTTAAATTTTTTAGGTCCCGAATTACACTGACGATCTCATGAAAATTGGCAATTTATATAACCTCTATGCATACCTACATTGTTTCAATAATACGTTGTTATAGAAACAAGGTATCGTTGTTTGTTCTTGTTGATGAGATGTATTGATTTACTGCTCACTAAGGTAGAAAACTTTTATCATAGACTGCGAAGTAATAATTTATTGATTGCTTTTGAGTAACCTGGTATACATATCTGCTCCAACGCTTTCCTGAAATGCATAAAAGCATCCATTTATGGAACTCCTCTAAAATTAGTCCATTTAAAAAAAATAAAAAAAATTTTTTTTTTGGAAACCACAGTAGTTTTTGGCAAAAACTCAAAAATGTCCCGAGGTATGGTTGCTATTTATGAAATGCCCGAATGAAATATGAGCATCGTGGTCCTCCGACAAAATGGGGGGGTGGAGAAATTTTTTTCAAAATGCACGAAACTTTGTTTCACCCTGTATCACGGGTCCTGATCAATCTAGAAGAAGCTGTAAGGAACGGTTCGAAAGACGATGAAAAAGGCATTCAAAATCTGGGCGGCAATTCAAAATTCGTTCAATATTTTAGAAATTACGAGAAGTCAAACTTGATGCCAAATTTCACTATTAACGTTTCAATTGACGCCCAGTTTATATCAACGAATTCCGAAGCGTTACCGTTCTACAGACAAACGAAACTGATATATGAGATGTTTGATATATTTAGAGGTTGACGACGAAGGGATGTGCTGACTGGGATTGTCGAGTTTGTACGTCTGACTGGTATTGCTAGTGATGGAGAGATTTCTGAACAACATTTCCAGTGGAAGTTTCCAAAAAACTGGAATATCGCCGACTTCACCACGATGTTCTAACAGTGTGGCCCCATAAACCACTTTAAATGGATCATAATCATCTCTGGATGCCATCTTAGAGTATCAGAGTAAGTTTGTGTGCTAAACTCCATATGTGGAAACAGTAAAGTAGCTTTGCGTCCGGAATAAAAATCCTATAGTTTTTATGAAGCAGCTTCCGCATTCGCAATGGATCTGACATGATTCTTCTATGAGCATAGATATAGTGGATTTTGTGGAAATGATGGTACCAGACTTTGATCAATCAGGCATATACCGAGCGTTGGGCATATAACCCATCAGAGGTTGTTAGTTCGACTCTCACACGGGACGGAGTTTTTTCATTCTCCATTGTCACTCGAAATTAGGGCGCTTTCCATCTCCATCATTATACTTAGTTTCGCCTTTCTAGAGCAATACAGGCTTGAGTTTGGGTGGCATTGAATTCAACTGGTTCCTTATACAAGCTCTTCATTGACAGCGATGATCTTCGTCGTGAGTTCTTGTAAATTCCTGGGAAGAAATGGGAATTCTAATGGAAGAGAACGCAGTATGAAGAGTACTATAATCTGCAGAGCTGTGAATAGGTTACACCCAACAGATCATGGATATGGAATAGAAATAATGTTGGTGCTAAAATTGATCCTTGGGGAACGCCGAAATTGATGGCTATGGTATCGGATGAGATTCCGTACACCACCACATACAGAGGCTTGAAATAAAACTCGATAAAAGAAGGTCATGGGCGCCGCTAGAAAAAATCAGGAAGGGGCGTTTCTTTAATTGAAAGTATTGCATTAAATTGCAATGAGGATCCTTCTGACAATTATCCACTTCGAGTGTGGTTTGAAAATATTACGAGAAGGATATAAAGTAGGTTGAGTAGGTCAGCTGATATAAGTATAGTAGAACAACGAATTTTGTACAAAACACCTACAAAACGACTTTCATGAGAACAAAAATATCACAAATATTATATAGAATATACATGACGAAAAAAACAAATCTATGGGCTTTTGGAATACATATTCGATTGAAGAATTGAATAAACTGAGAGCGGGTTTATACAACGAATAAAATAAAATAAGAATTAGAATAGAATAATTTATGAAATAAGAATTATGGATACTGTCTGTAGGTTAATCGAGGAGGTGGTATATTCATTATTCCAAATTTTTTGGGATTTTCTCTCCTCGTTTCTATAAAATAAATATATGAATATTATTTCAATATACGTGTAGTAAGGACAAATCAGATGATTTGCCCCAAAATGTCACTGCGTTTAAAGAATTTTCCTATCAGAGAGCCTAAAAGAAAAATTCACTAGCTTGTCAGTGACAATTTGTATTGAAAAAATTTTTGGAGAAGGGAAATAAAGGTATATAGAAAAAATATCAAATTTTCACTTATCTTTGGACGTTTCGGGACCGGTTCTGCTCCCGTTTTCAACATGAGAAGAGATTATTTCAATAGCGAAGTCGTATAATGTCTTGAAGCTTTTCAGTTTTCAGATGTCGAAACTAAAAATTTGTGCATCACATATGAAAATAGAATATAATTTCAAATTATCATACAATCATTTATCAGCTATATAGCTATACTGAATGGACATAATAATGGATTAATATTCATCAATACATTGATTCGCTAAACAAAATATGACTATCGAAATTCGACCTTGAAGAAACACCAGAAATACATGTTTAAAATATACAGAGTGTCTCAAGAAATTTGATACGGGCGATTGATGGCATTTCGTTTCATAGTTTAATATGAAATTATTTTTTCGACAATCATAATTTCTTTCAATATTCTACAAGAATGGATCTGCTTTCTTTTCGCATTATTTCCGAGCAAAACCGATGAAAATATAAAGCAAAATACAAAAAGTTCGATTCACCCTGTAGACTTGATACCGTGAAAACTGTTTATCTCCCCTTGTAGTCGGTGCTTGAAATATAGATCTCGTATCTGTATTCGAGAGAGAATTAATATGGTTTCTTATCGAAGTTGAATAATTAATGTTATGAAGGAAAGGTCGACTGGCGATACCCTCTCACTAGATAACTTATCGTTTCACGACGTCTTAGGTCCATATCACGTGATAAAAAATGTCGAATGAGGGATTTATGGGATAACTGCTCTCAACTTGGGAAATGCGTGATTCCTATGATATAATGTGGACTGATTAATACTAATGTGAACAAACACAAAATTCATGAAAACTCGACAATGAATCAATCCAACTAACTGGTGCTTTCCAAAATTGGTTCACTCCTATAACTTAATTGTTTCTGTACAGATAAACAAATGAAACTCCGTGTGCAAGTCAATCTTGTCACTTCTGGTTTTACTGGATATTACCCTCGGTATATTTTTACTTCAATAGAATAAAACATAGTCAGTATATTAATGACACCCCACTTGGCCTTTTTTGATATTTATCATCCTGAAATTTCTTATTCTCAATTTTCAATCTGGAGTGTCAGTTAACAGTTAATTTTGGAGCATCTTGCCAGGGAAAAATGGTTTGTGAAGGAGTACCACCATGTTTCACTTCTCATTTCTTTTACCAGGTTCATTTTATGTTCACAAAATCGTGATTATGATGTTGATGGTATCTCAATTTTTATAAATAGAACGAAGGGGGCTCAATACCATAAAGATACGGCCAGTTTTAGAATAATGTTTCACTTGCTATCATTCCATCACTATAGCAACACCACTCAGACGAACTTGACAAGCCCAGTCAACCCATCCTATCGTTGTCAACCTTGGAATATGATGCCAAACAACACTTTACCAAAACTCGTTCATCTATAGAACGGCAAAGCTTTGGAATTCTTTGTCAATGGAAGTATTCCCATCAGGAACATTATGACATCCAAAATTTCCAAAAAAAATCCAAAACCTAACACCTTTCCCTATCATTCCTCGGTACTCACGCCCGATGTTTTCCGAGCATTATAGGAATTTCCTTTCGTGCGCTCCAAGAGACAAATATGTATATAAAACGGCATAAGGCTAAGAACTGATCAATTAATATAGTATGAATAATTTGTAACCCTAAAAAAAACAAGTTCATAATAGAAAGAATATCAGGATCAACAGTTTTAAAAAAATGTACCACTTTGTTCTTCGATCCAAATGTTATTTCAATGTCCTATATTATCTCAATAGCGAACTTTTCCAGAGCATACTTTCATGGAAAGAAATAAAGGTATGTATGTCATCGTCATACTTGTTCACTCTGTCAAACGTAACACCCAGTATTATCAATAGTGCACCTGTCCGTATTTTTTTCGAATGTTATATACATGTAGAGGATGATTCAAACTTCCTGCCTTTGAGCCTTTGGCTCTTAACAGGAAAATGAAAACTGCAAACGCAAATTTGGAAGAGGGAATTTGAATAGCTGTGTGCCACAATGTAGAGGAATAGAGAATAAGGAATAAAGAATAAGAAATGAAGGTCTGCTTACTTATTCCTATTCCTTTTGCATTGTGTTTGGACCTTAAAGTATATTCTTTCTCTTTCGTATATTTTAACATTTCTTTTTCAACCTCTTTAGAAATTGCGGAAATGGCGTCAGAAGAATTATTTTTTCCACAAAGTTACAATTCTTTTCTCATGTTCTGAAAAAACATATTTTTTCTACTCACATAACTAAAATGGCACTTAGCGTACGGATATGTACCACGCTAAATGATCGATTAATCACGGATTGAGGATCTGTGATTCATTCAAAATATTATAAACACGTTACCATGGCAACACGCTTACTTAAACACATTACCATGGGAACACAGTTCAACACAGCTTCAGTGATTTGAGACATATCTGGCCTGTCAATTGTATTATCTGTCAACTGTTATTTTCAAATTTTGTATCAGAATTATTCAAACATAATATTCGTTTGTATCAAAATTCTTCATTGAAAATATATGCGGAATGTAGACGAAAGTGAAATCGAAGGGAATGTTCTGGTACTTGCATATCTCCAAGAAGTGTAAAAATGAAGCATCCATCTTCGAAAACAATTCATTCATTCTGCGCTAAGCATGACAATGAACGTGAAACAAAAGTAAGTAAGCAATGGACTGGACATTACTACAACCAATATCACTTATAAGTGTCTCGCTGGTTGCATGCAGTTGCATGTATTATGTTCTCCATTCCCATTCCTTTCCAATTATTTTGTAGGTTAGCAGGAATAGCAGGTATGTCAATGTAATTTTCGGAGTTCGTAGAAAAAGCATAGTATGTAACGCGTTTATAAAATCTTCTAGACACTCGTTTATTAAACACTCGCTCCGCTCTGCTCCGCTCTGCTCCGCTCGTGCTTAAAATACTCGTTACTAAAAGGACGTTTATAACATAATATACTATTTTTTGAACAACTTTCACCCAGAGAGTTTTTTCTATCTATCTTCATTTGGTTAAAAGCTATGGAACTCTGAAGTTGCTATTTTCAAATGAATCCTAATTGACCTTGCCGTAATAAAAATCAAATCGACCAGGGAACAAATTATTTCGTGAAAAATACGAATTGGGATACATTTTGGATTCATATTGAAATCGGTTAAAACTAAATCAGATGAGTTTTATATGAAAATACCAACTCCACAGTCCCATAGCTTTCAAACCAAATGAAGATAGAGAAAAACTTTCCGTATGAAAGTTGTTTAAAAAAAGATGATCAAGAATATGAGGAAAAAACTGTAACTGTGTGGGAAGAATAATTCTCCTGACGCCATTTCGAAAAGAGTTGGAATATGTTGAATTATAAAAAAAATATACCTTACACACAGTTATTCGAATCCCCTCTGCCAAATTTGAATTTTTAAGTATTCCTTTCCCTGTTAAAAGCCAAGGGCGGTGAGATTGAATCACCCTGTACGTATTTCTGACGTCGTGTGCCATATCTGGGAGGATACGTCTAACAGCTGCTTTTTCATGAAAAGTCGTTCCTAGTTAGTCGAAAACCAATTCGCATATAAAGAATTCCGAATGAGTAGTTAAAGAAATATAACGAATTGCCAAAAGCGTTAAATGACTGCTCCGCCTCTTCAGGAATATCGACGGAAAGAAAAGACCGAGCTATTACTCAGCTGAATGAATGGAGAAGCCCAGATGTTTAGGCCAATTTGCCAAACGTACCTCTGAGAGGACCGCCGTATAGCCCTCGTAGACTTTATTGGAAAGTGTCAAAAAGTCGAAAAGCAAATAATGTATCGTCGAGGGGCGTTCTCCACACCGAAAATGGCATGTTATTGAGAGTATATGAATAGGTATAAAATTTATCAACCGTGAAATAGGAGACTAGCCCTTTTTTAAAATTGTTTCTACATTGCCAAAATAGTAATCTACGTAACAAGTCCGGAAAATAGTGTTTTATTTGGACGAGTAGACAAAATTCTAGGCTGAGCCGTAGGCGAGTCCTGGAAGTCTGCGAGTCAAAAAAAAATGTTTTGGACGTGTTGCGTACACAATTTTTTCGGCAACCATGTAGAATAACAATGCAATGAGACACATTTCAATATTATATTCCTTTGTGGAATACAATTTCTTCCTTATGAATTCTGGAGGGGCGAACCACTAATGAAGTCTGGTGTACACGTTGAAGAAGTCTCGATGAAGTCATTGAAGTCTCGATGAAGTCAGTGAAGTCATGATGAAGTCAGTGAAGTTATAATAAAGTCAGTGAAGTCTCGATGAATCTTTATACTGAAAATCGTAATAAATACGTACCACGTTTGTCTGAATTTCCCGCGAAATACAACAGTATTCTATCACCGTTCTCACTATGGACGTATATTGTTTTATTACTGCTAAACCCCAAGTATTATAGGTCAATGAAATCAGCTCTTCAGGGAAAATTTGAAAGTTAAATGATATACAGGATGTCCCATTTGAAAAATCAAAGTTGTTGCTACTTATAAGCGGCATTGTCGCAACGCTGAGAATATTTTAGGTCGATAGAACACAACTAGTTATCCAAGGCACAAAATTTTCAGAATAATCCTGAGTTGCTTTCTACAGAAACGTCTAATGTGCCATCCACCGTGAATCAGCCTGTATACGAATGGTGCACCGTTGCTGGATATGGAAAATGTGGACGAAGATGATGATCATAATTGTCAATTATTGAAATGTATACATTCAATAAGTTGGCTTTCAAGATATTATGTATTTTTTTCTGTTATTAGCAAAGTTGAACACTAATTCCATATGCATGATTTGAGACATTGAATATGAATTTCAGACCATTCAAGTCTATTTTTGATACTTCTCGATTTTGCCTCTCCCTGTATCTCAGGAACTATTCGTTGTTGACGAAAAATGAATGGAAATTTCATGTTGTTCGACTTTGTGTACCTTCATTTTTCTGCTAGAGCTCGCGATCTTCGAATTATTCGAGAATAACATGAAAAAATTACCTTCAAACGTTCCCCTACTGCCCCGCTCATCCTCTAGGGGTCAGAACTTTTAGTATGTTGTTCATGGCATTCATGGTCCTCCATCACTCTACAGAAATTTGCGACTACACGATTTTTCCTCTATTTTTTGTTCGTTTACTGAACTACATAATGACGTCACTTCTCAACGTAATTGAATTTTCAATGATTGTCATGGTATCTCTATGAAAATCTTGTGCCAAGAAGTACCAATAAAGTCACTGAAGTCGCGATGAAGTCAGTGAAGTCTTGATGAAGTCAGTGAAGTCACGATGAATTCAATGAAGTCTCGATGAAGTCATTGAAGTCATGGTGAAGTCAGTGAAGTCATGATGAAGTCAATGAAGTCTCGATGAAGTCAGTGAAGTCTTAGGAAAATGTGAAGGCTGCGGTTGCTAAAAATAGATATTTACGTGACCAGTTCTGTGTTTTGCGGGATCTCGCTTTCCAATGGGCACCTATACGTTGAAATAACGTAGAATTGGTCAAGTACCAAACCGTTAAAATTTGGTTGAAATGTCGAGGGAATAAGGTTTTTTTTTCAGTCAGACGTTATATTAGAATTGAAAAGTACGTATTTTCAACATATTTATCAACAACATATCAGTTGATAGCACTAGGGATGCAGTAATGAACTCAACAATCATTTCACCAGGAGGATATGGTGAATTAAAGGAAAATTGGGGGAAATATTCAACGGAATAGCTAGTTGAAATTAACATGATATTATAGGGAACTCTAAAGTCTAAACTGTCGGACTTAACAAATAAGTTGAGTTAAATATAACGTTTATTCCTGTAAATCTCATTCTCCGATGTCTGAAATTGTTAACCACATTTTAAAGTTTACGTTTACTATTGGAGAGGTGAAGTTAACTTATTGTCGATAAAAGTACCACGACTATCTAACTGCGAAATTGTGGTGAATTCCTTTGCCGGATTTGTCTGCGTGTACAGTTCTATTTGGTACACCCTGTAAGTTTTAAGTGAAATATCGGCTAACGCGTTCCCAAAAAGACCCTATAACGACGATTAGTTGTTTTGGCGAAAGGGTCGATTGGCCTCTTCGGAAAACGTGATTAAGGACTAACCCGGACCCATCGATCTTGAACTGATCGTGCGGTTATCTTGAAAGTGATACTCTACGGCCTTCCATAGTACTCTACGACACGGGCTCCACGTACAGAAAGAAAACTCACTCGAGCTGTGGCCTTTTTGATACTAGAATCTAGGGCGAACACCATGTGAGGATTGGAATTTACACGAACTACAACTGGGCGAGTGGACTATTTTTTTTATTTCTCAAATAGAATCATCACTCAAATACCTTTCAAGTTCAAATTTTTTTAAAATTTTTTGGTCGAATTTAAGGTTATCAATAATGCCACGGTAATTTTCATACAGCTAGGAATTTTCCGACAGGAAAAACGATTTCGTAATTGAGTATTGGTAATACTCCTAATTAGCAATAAAAATTCAATTGTCCCAAAATGTTCCCTCATGATTTGTGGCTTATTGCTTATAATTAATTTCTGTACATAATGATTATACTTGTGGGCGTGGTCTTGACAGTTCTCAGCATTCAGCACAATGTTGCCAAGTCTCCAACATTCACACGATATTTTGTTATGGAGAATAAGACATATTTGGACATGCTGGCTGCTCGAGAAAGTCATGAATGAACTATAAATTGTAGGAATCATCCATACTCTAAGTGGTCCAATGTATTTCAAAAAGAAAAACACAAATTTCAGTGTGGTCGACTGACTTTAAAATTTGTGTTTTTCTTTTCAATGAACTATAATGTCATGAGTTCCTCCTATTATGCTTGTCTGCTTGTGATCTCGCCGAAGGCAAACACTCGGGTTGGGCTGTTAACTCCTGATCAATGATTCACAATAAAAGTTTCAGGCATACTCTGAGGCTCAACCAAAATATTTTTTTTTTCGTTTTGTGCTTTCGTCTTCTATCATCCATTTCCTTTATTGCCCCAATTTCGGAAACACCCTGTATATTCTATAACTCGAAACTCAAAACTATAACCCCTACTTTACTGCTCTATACTGAATCGGGAATTCTGGCTATCAGACAAATTCTCTTTTTAAATCTCATAACACACCTTCATTCTTATAAAAATCTGCTGAATAACATTGATCATCCATATTCGACACGACAAAAGACTAAGCACTTAACACACACAATAAACTCGAAAAACTTATTGAATTTTTTTTTTGTTCTAAAATTTGTTCTATCCGTCATTCGGTTGCCCCCTTACGAGCAACCCTCAAAAGTCTTCGAAAGTCTTGTGCGAGCAAGGAATGACGGGGGCCTTACCTTTTAACGTGTGATCCCAAACACTTTCTTGGGCCATCAGAAAAATTTCTGCAGTCGACGGGGATCGAACCCACGACCGGCAAGCGAATGCGAATTAGAATATAGACACTCTGTCCGCACGGCTACCTGGAATAAAGAAATGAAGAAATTCGTACTCACCACAGATTTATTAACCATATGCAAATTACTCTCATAACACAGCTTCACTTCTTCCTATTTGTCATAATTATTCTAATAATAAAATAAAACTAATGCCTATGCACATTCACATTATGTAATTACAAAATGTACATTCCAACGAATTCTTGATTATTTTATATATTTATATACATTATACTACTAAGTACTTAACTCAACTTATCCCATTACACTTTATTATTCAATTTCATGGGTCCACTGATGAAATTTATATAGCTTAATGGGTATCGGTATAATTATGATAGTAGATTGTTTTGTATTAATTTACTTTATTTTTTTTTCACCACTATGGGCATATATACATTATCAACATGGAAAATCCCACGCGCAGCTTCGGCTATTGTGGGTTCCTCAATGATGTTCATGTATATTGAACATAATTCCTTCGAAATGTCATTATCAGATTATGAATACCTAAACATTATTATTATTATTTTTATTAAATTATTATACATAATTGTAAGTATTTGAAGCTCTACTGCGCTACTCGAGGGAAATGTTTCCCTCGAACGAATTATCATAGAAATATTATTCAACTATACCTAGTATTGAGTTTTGAATTATTCAAATCATTTTAATTTTCAAAATACAGCAATTCAAAATTCAAAAATGATGATGGAGAAGACTATGACGTATTTAGATTAGGTGACATTTGAGGATATATGTATGTATATGTCTATGCTGAGTTGCTTGACTTTGCTTTCCGTAACGCCTATACGTACCCGAAAATAAGAATAAGAAGAAAGTTGTCAGTATGAGCTAACCTCAAACCTCCAACAAATGTATGGTGGAATCAGGTCACAATTATACTGTTGCCAGACTCCAAAGTCATCGATTTCTTGGATAAATTAAAATATCTCCAACCTTTCAACAGAAATTCAAATTAGAATGATCAACCTCAAAAACGAGCTGTCAGCATCACTGTTATTTTTTATAGACTCATAATTTCATAATCATTAATTATAATGCTATTCTAATATTCATGTTTCGTCTAATTCCTATTTCATCAGGTATTCGGTATATAATTTCAAGAAATAACCCAATTTCCACCCATACTATTTGTTGAATACGTCATTTGAGGTACCAATGCAAACTAACTATATGATGTTAGAGCGAAATTTCCGTATCACATTTTCACCTGTGCGTACAATCGTACATGGCTTTTCAGAGTAGTAGGTACGTCATGAAAAAGGTTGAGGAGCCGAAACTAACTATATCTTCACGTTTTTTTTTCTGAACTTTGATCGCTAGAAAAAGATAAAAAATATGTGATCAATGAATTCTCATGAACTATAAAGAGCAATGATAATTTTGAAATTTGCTCATTTTGTTGCTAGTCAAAGACATTTTTACGTTCGGGTAAATTTCACTCCTCAGATGGTGCACGCCCTAGCTAGTCTCGAGCTGTGTCCTTTTTGATGCGGTTTTGAATTACCCGTATCCCATATGCGAAATACGAGACCATAAGCGCGCATAGAGACCAGAGGCCCTGAGCTCTCGAATCCAGAGGGGGCTGAATTTGTCAAAAGATAATCATTGATTATTATTCGAGAGGACCGGGGGATGCTATATACATTGTCAAGAAAGGCAAATGCCTATAGCCTATAGAATAACATTACTCCAACTCTCGTACGTTTCCATAGATTTTGAACATAAATTTACGTTTCCAAATTAAAACATCCAGAACAGCGTAGTTTCGTTCAGGTCTGCTGACTTCATAGACTTCAGTTCCTGTAAATTTGCAAAGCGCTTACCGTACCTAGGTAAGCGGAATATTGCAAGCCAAGCATTGATTTCCAATATAAATAGAGTAGTCATTTTGAAATCAATGTATTCATTATTCATCCATTATTGATTCATTATTAGATTATGACATCTCAACGACTTTGATTCTGCTGCCCAATATATAATGTAAGTACCAAAAAAACATCTTCTTGTATCTGTTCACTCTCACTCGTTTTATGTTTGTTTTTTGCTGTACTTGGCACATTTCTATGTTTTCGTGATTGAATAAATCATGTTTAGTTCTTTGGAGAACCAATTCTCTTCATTTCGGAATGAATGTGGTTATAGGTGATAAAATACTGAAAATCCTCCATCTGAGTTGCGACACGTGGTGGAGGTCCATCTGAGTTGCGACCATAGTATGCGATCGTATCTTTTTCGCATGATCTATCTGTTTTCTTTGTGATTACTCGTGAAGACCAAAGCGCAACTGTTTGGTATATTTTATTTCATCTTAGAATTCAGACTTTTTTATCCGAATTGACTCTTTTTTCTCTGAATTCTGATTGTTATTGTGAATTCTGACTTTCTTCCTCAAATTCAGACTTTTCTATTTGGAATTTGGACTCTTTTTTTCGAATTCATACTTTTTTCTCTCAATTCTAAGTTTCAATTGATATGTTTGGTATGGTGTTCCAATAATACACAGCAGAAAATCATGAAATAATATTTGGAACATCTGCTTATACATGGTGCAACAAAAGTATAATGAAATATGGAAGTGGCGTATTTAGAGAACAATTTTAGAAAAGAAAGTCGTGTCCGAGACTGATTAGTTTCGGAAATACAGAGTGTTGAAATTGATATTTTTTTATTTCTTTTGTAAAAAGTAGGTTTTCCGCACGAAACTTGGTCCCTGTTTTTTTTTTTGGGGTAATGGAAATTCATAACATAATTGATGTTTATATAGCGCCTATAGAGGGTGTGGTTATATCTAAGACCGATAAATTTTCGAGATACAGGTCATAAGTTTTTTGCAATTGCAATTTCATCAGACTGTTATAGGATAAAAGTTGTTTATTTTGACCAGATCCACCCACATACTTGGCTTTCCTTATGTTCTCAGCAACTTCACTCAGCGGAGGTATAAGTAACGTGCATTGATATAGAAAATTTTAAATATTTCGCAAACGATCACCTCCAAGGTGGTCGATGGAATATACCTTTTTCACTTAGAACAGGTAGGTATATGGGAATAAGGTTATTTCATGAAAGAGCCAAAAGTTTACTGTCAGAAAAGTTAAGGCAATTTTAAATGATAATGTCAGCGTAAGCAACGCTACCTGAAAATTATCACGTAATTATACATTTTCAAAAAACAATAGAAAAATCAATTTCACCATCTCTCTGAAACGAAAGATTTCAGGACAATACTTTTTTTTACTAAAATGGTCTCAGGAATACATCATTGAAAATTTTAACGTAGGTACCTTTATGTTATACCCTGTATACTGTAAGATTTGAACGTTAAATGTTCATTGATGTTATATGATCAACTGTTCCACATTGGATTTAATCAACATTAATGACCTCAATTGATTTTCATTGATGCATGGTAAATCGCCCAAGTATATGTTGACAAACAATATTATATCTCTGAATAAACTAATATACAAATGAAGTGATCCCATCCAAGTACCTCTTTCAAATCAAACATTTTGAAAATTTATAATTTGATTTTAGAATGGTTAGTTCAATGTTGTAGGTAGGTATAGAAAAATTCGTTGGACACGATTTTTCTGCTGGTAGATCTAACAACAAAATGAACAACAGAGGTTGCTCAGTATTCTATATTATGTACAGGGTCTTCACGTATATTTTTAACCCTCACTTCACTTTTTTATGTATTGTTAATTTTTTTTTGATCGTTCATTTATATTTTTTCCTGTAGATTTCATATATGCCCACAGAAAAACAGTTGAACATCTCAAAACATATACTTATGGGCAACATTTATAATTTTTCAATAGGACACCCTGTATTTTATTGCATTTTCAGATTCTCTCTAGGGAGCTGATTTTATCGATCTATCACAGTTGGGGTCTATAGCTGAAATGATCACACAGAGATTTTTTCAACTTTAGTAATTTTTTGTGTCGAAACTATTCATTATTGGCCAAAACGGTTTTTATTTCCCTATCTTAACTGTTGATCCACGATCTACTGACATTTAATTGAAACAAATACAGGGTCATCAGAATCCTAGATTTTTCACCACCCTGTATTCGTTTCAATTAAATGTCACTAGATAATACATCAAAAGTTTAGATAGGGAAATAAAAACCGTTTTGGCCAAACCCTATATCTCTGTAATCATTTCAGCTAGACCCCGACTGTGATAGATCGATGATATCAGCTCTCCAGGGACAATCTAAAAATGCAATAATATACAGGGTGTCCCATTGAAAAAATTATAAATATTGCCCATAAGTATTTTCTGAGATGTTCAACTGTTCTTCTGTTGGCATGAAATCTACAGGAAAAAATATATAAATATGTTCCTTGGAAAAACAATTGAACAATATACATATGAAGAAGTTGAGTGGAGGTTCAAAACATACGTGAAGACCCTGTACATACCATCGACAATTCACGTTCTGTCAATAGGTAAGAACACTCATTTCTAGTAAAAATAAAATGTTCATCGCGATGAGAAAATGCATAGAGCATTTTTTCAAATATTTTATTCCTTCTAGATTAAAATGATATATACATAATATATTTTCATTTATGGAAACGAGAAAACCGAGGAGAAAATCCCAAAAAATCTCAAGATATAGATGTTTATATTATGCATGTATATATATATATATATCCCGCAGAATCCTGTGTATTATTGATTAATAACCAGCTTGAAAGATGTCGCAATCATTATAGAGAAAGAGGAGACATATTTCAGGCCTCTACATATAAAAACAACGGAGCGGAAGCATTCCCTAATTTCAATTTTTTCATTCATTCCAAATTAAAATAAGGTTTTTAAGGTCGACCATTGTTTTTGCCGCAAATGGTAAACGGAAGTTTCCGAACGGACTGGAAGTTTGTATAGAATTTATTAAATTCTCGGAGTATTATTTACAATTCAAAATAAGTATAATTTAATAGAGTGTCACTTTTTGGGTGGATATATATCAGCGCCTTTGTAGTTTTCGAGGAAGGCATAACAAATATCAGCTGCGTCGAAAGTAATTTGAATTTAAACTCTTAATTTTTTTATATTTCGGCGTTCGCTTCGAAAGTGTCTATATTCACTTACATCTCTCATAAAATTCAGCACAATGTCATCATCACATCACTTTCTGATATCGAAATGTGCACAAGAAGATATTTCGCATAGTAATTATCATCAATTCATTTTCAACAGGGTGATTCATTATGAAAGAAATATATTAACGAGCATCAAAAAGTGTTACCTCCTCTTCTCAAATAATATGAAGAATGATTTGTGAATCACTTTATGGTTATTATATTGAGTTGTTGAATAGGTTCTAATTAGACAAGTATACAATATCTTCTTCGGGACCCATTGCAGTAACAAGATTTAAAGGACTTATTCTTCAGGTCAAAATGAGTTTTTTTTTCAATAAATATGTGCCCGCGAACGCTTTGTTGCCGATCTACAGGGCGTTAAAGTTTTGAGATTTCTTTATTATTTTCCAGCACCATTTATAAATAAAAAGTCTATAAAATTCGTTATAGGTTTCTTATTCTTTAGATAATGGTTGGAAACTAATAATCAAGATCCTAAACTAGGTATGTAGCGGTTGTGTTTTCATTGTGATAATAGGTTCATCCCTTTTGTAAAAAATTTCAATTTAGTTCAGCAAATGAAAAAAAAACTCTAGATAACGGTCACTTATGCGTTGAATTCACAGAATTCAAAAAAGTTTATAAATAAAGCAAAGAACTGATTTCGTCTGTCAAAATTTATACCAGTGAAGCACCAGAAAAAGTTTTATGGGGCGAGAAAGAGCTTGACCCCTCAAAAATAATCTGCCTGTGTATATACATTCTCACAATTATTTAGCATACTGTTTGATGCAAACCCTGAAACGTTACCTATGTTTTAAATTTGATCTGGTTATCTCGAAAAAGAGCTATATAGAAAGAGAAGACATGAAGGAAAAAACCTCGAAATTTCAACTCTGGTAGATCAGTATATAACGGAGCGTTTGATACATGTTTATGGAAAAAAACCTTGAAATCTTGATAACGAATTCTGAAACACCCGTATATGGCATGTCATGTATATTGTCAACTTCATAATTTTCGTTCATAAATTCAGTATTCTGTATAATTCAATTCAATTCAGTATAATTAAGAACGTCATTTCAACAAGTTAGTATATATTATATATATAATCGTAGCAATGATACCTAGTTGTTCAGACGACATCAATTAATGAAAACATCCAGTAACTCATGTGTATACTAACATCATCACTTATCCATATGCCAACATCAGTATGACACTGAAAAGTGTCAAACTAAAAGAACAGAATTTTCGAAGAGAAATATTTTGCATTCTTATGTTGAGAACGGGAGCAGATTCGTTCCCGAAACGTCCAAAGATAAGTGAAACCTAGATATTTTTTCAATATATCCATATTAATCCTCTTCAAACTTTTTCCCAACTATTGGATTTTTCTTTCAGGCTCCCAAATGGAAAAATTTGTTAAACGCAGTGACATTTTTGGGCAAATTACCGGATTTGTCCTACTACACATATATTGAAATAATACTCATACTTTTATTTTGTAGGAACGGAGTGAAAATCCCAAATTAAAATAAAGTTTTTAAGCGAAATAAATGTAAAACCTCCTCGATTAACCTGCAGACAGTATTTCTATACATAATAAAAATATGAATCCCTATTTTCCTTTGTCACGCCATTACGCGTGAATGGCTAGACAGATTTCACTAATTCCTGTTTTTGTTGTGTTTGTTATCGTCAGGTGAAGGTTCTTATGGAAGAAAAAAGTTATAGGAATTGAAAATGGCGCATCCAATATGGCAAATGACTTTTCTAATTATGATCAGATAATTCTATTCAAAATTTGTATCTAAGGGTTCTCGGAGTCGGAGATTTTGATTCATTCTTCGAAATTGGGGAATTTAAGATGGCGGATCCAATATGGCGGACGACTTTCATAATTATGATCCGATTCTGTTCGGAAATGGTATCTGGGGGTTTCTGGTTTCGAGGATTATGATTCTCTTGTCATATTTTGGAAATTTTAGAAGGCAGATCCAATATGGTGAACGAGTTTATTAATTATGATCCGATTCTATCTAAAATTGGTATCTGAGAGTTTTCGGGGTCGGAGATTATGATTCCTTTGTAAAGAATGAGAAATATTCAATTCGAGATGGCGGATCTAATATGGTGGACGAGTTTTGTTATTATGTTCCGATTATATTACAAATTGGTATCTGGGAGTTTTTGTGGTCGAAGATTATGATTCTTGGGTCGGAATTCATCATTCCTTCATCAGAATTAGAAGATTCAAGATATCGGATCCAATATGGCGATCGAGCTTTGTGATTATGATCCTTTTTTATTTCAAATTGGTACCTACCTGGAGATTCTCGGGGTTGGAAATTATGATTCTCACAACATAATTGAGAAATTCAAGATGATGGATCCAATATGTTGAACGAGTTTTTTAATTATGATCCGATTCTATCAAAATTTGTATCTGGGGGTTTTCGGAGTCGGAGATTATGATTCCACCGACATAATTAAAAAATTCGAGATGGTAGATTCAATATGTCGAACGAGCTTTGTAATAAATAGTGTCTCGAAAAACTATAATAGAACACGCTTTTATAGATAGTCAAACTGGAAAGAAGTGGAGAATAAATAGTAGTTCAGAAAACTGAAGAGACAGATTACCGAACAACCCAACTGAGAAGAAGTAGAAAATAACTAGTTGTTTGGAAAACTAAGATAACACACTTTTATGATTAGTCAAACTGGAGAGAAGTAGAAAATGAAATAATAAAAGGGTGTTGTTCAATATTCAACTAAAATAGTATATTATGTAACAAGTGTTATAAATGCCCTTTTAGTAACGAGTATTTTAAGCACGAGCGGAGCAGAGCGGAGCGAGTGTTTAATAAACGAGTGTCTAGAAGAGTTTATAAACGCGTTACATACTATGCTTTTTCTACGAACTTCGAAAATTACATTAGCAGACCTGCTATTCCTGCTAACCTATAAAATAATTCGAAAGGAATGGGAATTGACGCAAGTACCAAAACATTCTCTTCGATTTCACTTTCTGATTCTACATTTCGCATATATTCTCAATGAAAAATTCTGATACAAACGAAAATTGTTTGAATAATTCTGATACAAAATTAGAAGATGACATTTGACAGGTAATACTATTGACAGGCCAGACATGTCTCAAATAACTGAAGCTGTGTTTAATGAACTGTGTTGCCATGGTAATGTGTTTAAGAAATCGTGTTGCCATGGTAACGTGTTTAATATTTTGAATAAATCACAGATCGTCAATCCGTGATTAATCGATCATTTAGCGTGGTACGTATCTGTACGCTAAATGCCCTTTCAGTTATGTGAGTATAAAAAGGTATTTTTTAGAGATAATGTATATATAGCTTACAACGTTTGCCGGGTCGCAGCCAGTCATTCGAATAAAATTTCTCTCTGTGTACGATTTTTGTAATATCATCCCCAACAGACACTTTCTGTTCCACTCCATCCGAGTACTTCTGAACCATTATCTGTCAGCGCCATTAGAGACGGCGAACCGAGGGCATAATTTGGCCCTCAAAAATCGTCTTCTACGCTCATGACAATGAGCCTGAAAGGCACGTGCTCTGCCTGAGGACCAAATAAGAACTTTTTTACTAGGGTAGATATTGGGGCATCATGTTACAATTGTACTCTCCGCATAAATCTATTGTGGTTTGTAGAAGGGAAGCTGTGAATGAGATGAGATACAGTGAATGCACCACTGTGGGGAGAGGATATTCAATATAACGTGTTCGATGTTAACGCACCGCTGAAAATAAGCGTTTTAATCTGCTTTACATTTTTCAAACCGATGGAATTTGTCACGAAATGGATGCTCAGCGAGAAAGCTGTTTGTTGTATGGATGAGATATTTGTAGAAGGAATCGATTCAAGTCAGACTGTACTGTTAGGTTTCGATGAATATTCCATTCCAAATTAACGGAGGTTTCTCTTTTTCATAGCACATAACACAGATAAACAGGAATTCTCATTTCGAAAAAGTATTCACCAAGATTTGCTCTGAATGTGTATACAGAGAATTCCCGAAATTGGGGCGATAAATAAAATTGGCTGTTGTTTGAGACATGATTCAAAACTTCACCTACTTCTACAAACTGAGTTTGTGAGGAGGCTTAGGTAGCGACAGTGAAGAAATGCACAGAAGGTGGCTACAGTAAACCAGAGGTCAATGTTATTGATCAGACCTGAATGAGATGAGGGGTCAAAAGAATATCTCGCCTGAGGGAATACTATTGCTGCAGGCCAAAACAAATCTCTGTCGGAAACAGTCACTGGAATTTTCATTTTTAGGCCTGAAAAGTATAATTCATTCAGATATTTAATTGTAAACGCACAGGAACAGATTCAAGTTATAATTATTCCTTTTTGTTTCTATTTTCAAAGACATGAATTAGTGAAGTCGATTACCTTCCTATCAATGTCAAATTTTCTCAAATACAGAATACAGAAAACATCTGGACACACAAAACTAGTGTCCCCACTTGACTCTCGTGCTCTGACAGCGACGGTGTTCTATGCTCTATGTCACTTCTATCTCTTATGACAAATGACTATACTAATTCGACGAATGAAAATAATGGACAAAATGGACGTGAAACTATATACAGGGTGGAATTGTGACAACTATAAACAAAACTTATAGGATGGCAATGTCCCACACCAAAAATCACTGAACAATACTTAACACTGGAATTAACCAAAAAAGAATCGTAACAGATAGTCCATAAGAGAAATAAATAAAAAAGAGATGGCTCAGCTATAGTCTTGAAAATTTATACATTACAGAAATCAACCTTGACAAAAATGAAACAAGGAAAGGCCTAAGCCGCGATTCTGAAGAAAGAGGAAAAACTCCGTTTCACCCCAAATGGACATAGGTAAAAAGAATCTACTACCGTATTTTTTCAAGCTGCTGAATGAGTTTGAATCAAAAATATTCAAAATCAATAAAGTTATGATCAGGTGAGCACCTCGGTGAACATCCATAATTTCAAAAGATGTTATTCGTTCAGTTTATAGGTATGTACATCATAACCAAAGACAGGTTGGGAAGGTTTATCAAAAATAATGAAGACGAAACAAAAAACAGGGGAATACAAACTCAACTGTGGATCTTGTCCTAAGGTATATATCGGTCAGACAGATCGTACGTTCATGAACATAGGATGATTTTTTTGAAAAAGAAAACGAATTCAAAACATACTCCAACCATATATATGATGTATATTTCGAAAATAATAACGAATAAAAATAAAGCAATGAAACTCAATCATTTTGAATCATTAGAAATCAACTCAAAAATTATGACATTTCACTTAACGATCAATTAGACCTCAATAGTTCACCCCTGTTGAATTTGTTTTCTCATTAGGTAATGATGTATGTATTTGCTATCAACCCTTTCAAGTTAATCCGGTACACCGTATTTTAATGTAGATATTGTGCCTAATTTCAGAAACCTGTCCACAGGTACCTTATCCTTCAGGTTGGGAAAGTAGAATATGTAGAAGTTAGAAGTTAAGCAAGCCAAGGTTAGTTTAGTTCATTGTACCAGTATATCACCTGACGAAGCTACTGTGTTAGCGAAACATGTCGTATGTTTGAAAATTTTGTGGAAATCTTATCGTTTGTGAAGTTTTTACAATACATTAGAGCTCGCAGAGATAAAGAAAGTTGAACTCTCTAGGGTTGTCATGATTCATATCTGAGTACTAAATCCAGGAATTATTACGCTTTCGAACAAGTGAAATTCAATTATAGAATGAGTCTATAGTAATGAAACTGGATCAGATACACTTTATTACTATCGGTTTCTTCAATAGTAGGTAAGTATATGACATTTTGCCTACTGCGTAAGTGAATTTGTTTGTCCAATTTTTTAAAAATGACTTTTGCTTTTCGTTCCCTTTCTATTTTAGCTGATGCGCCTGACTTGCTTGATTCATTCGCCCTGTATGAAACACGAGAAACATCAATTATTATTCGTGGTTTCAGCTCGTTTAGTCATCAATAAGAACGGCAGTGAAGCTCTGGCGATGGTGAATTAAAGCTGAAGCCAAAGATATTCGTCGCGCTCGGGACAATTAAGGACAAGTGTTACTTACAACTCCTTTGGTAATTACTAATCTAACGAAGTTAAATTGTTGAAAAACACCAGCTGCATCACAAATAATGATAAATATAGCCGGACAAATTGCGTAACCATAACCTCAAATTAAGAACACTAAATATCCGAGGGAGAAGTTTTTCTTTTACAACTACTCAAATTGTTTTACCTCATACAATTAAGTTCAATGAAAGGGGCTTCGGTTAATTTAGAGTTCCACAATGAGCGACGTTTTGTCCGCTCGTTTTGAAGCAAATAATTTAGGAGTGTCAGAAGAATACCATCATATACTTTCTCAATTCTACGATAACAGTGCCATACAATTATGGATAAGATTTTCTCATATATAACTTTCTTTTTCTTTATGGCTTCCTTCATTTTGAAGGATAGTTTCACAGAAAGAAATGACAAGGTAAATATTAAAAAAAAATCTTTGAATACTACAAAAACTTCTTTTGCTATAGCGCCAATGAAAGTTTCTGTTAATATCATAATCCATTTCTTTAAAAATCTCCAAATGAGATTCATCAACATCAAAAGACATTTCGGTACTTCTACAGAAAGTTTCTTTCATTGTGAAAAAATTTGTTCGTTGTCTCAACAAATAGTTCTGTACACTGGAAAGAAGAATTCGCCAGAATTCTGAAACATTAAAGAATAGTTCGATAGTCATAAAGAAATTTCTATTGGTATAACAGAATGTGTTCCTTGTGTCAAACGATACTTATTTATATGTTAAAGAATGGTTCTGGTTGAATTCTGTACCATTAATAGGAAATGTATTATAACCGGAACGAAATAGTTCGTTCAATGGTAAAGAAATATTCATAATCGCTAAAGATATTTCTGTACAGGTTGAATAATGGTTCTATTAATCATTTGTGTTTACAGAATGGTTCTATTGATGGTATAGAATTGTTCATTACCTGCAGAACAGATATTTCTGTACAATTAACTAAATTGTACCGTTAATCTCAGAGATTGTTATCAGGACTATTTATACACTACACTGTTTTACCCTCGGTTTTACCACTAACCAAACCGATTTTTTAACCCCTCGACACGTGTTTCGCTAACTATGTTAGCATCTTCAGGAGAAGATTAAAACTCAGTTTCATTTCATTTCTTGAAAAAATCTTTTCATGAATCCATCAATATATTCGAGTTTTCTTTTATCGGTTCTTGATAATCAATGTTAACCTGAAATAGTACAAGAATAATTAACAGAAAAAATAAACGCATTAGTGTGAAGAAGATAAAACCTCTGAAACAAGATAAAAGTGAGAACAAATAACATACCAGTCTATATCCAAGTGGGTTGGTAATATAATGCTTCCAAGTCTTGAGAATACCATAGCAGTATGATCTTCCTTGTTCTGTCGAATGTGTTTCAACCGTCCATGGCGTGTCTTGATCCACCCTTCTCAAACATTTTCCGAAAGTGAAATGCAAGCGGAAGTAAACAACCTTTTGCTTCAATATGCTGGAAAACTGCCTCTCCGTCCACGAAAGTTTCAGAGACTTCATTGTTTATAGTAAACTGAATAATTTTTCCTACATAATCATTTCTAATGAGTCATTGTTGCAATAGATATTCCGTTTTGCCCACACACTTCGAGTAATTCGTCAAATTCTGACCTTAGACTTAGAACCAGATCACCCACTTTAATTTCAACGAACTTTTTAAGATGATAGATCAACTTCTTATCTTGAAAACTACGAGTAAGAGTTCATAGGAACTTCTTTCTATTTTCTCGCCTTCATTGTTGTCACAATATATTGAAGTAACCATACCTATACTCATATTAATGTAACACCCTGTATATTGATAAATGTATATCACACAATCAGGTATCGGTAATTACCCAGTATCCAAATCTTGCTAAGCTGATATATAGGGTTAAGTACACTTACCTTGATACCTATCAATCGGAAAGAAAATTGAAAACAACAATCAACATCGATGCATTCACTGTCAATACTAAATAAAAAATGAATAATGCCCTATGCGGTATAAGGGATGGTAACCAAATTTGAAAATAGACCAACACATCATGTTCGGTGACATCAGGTGAGCGTAAGCACGAATCTGATTGGTGAATAATGACATAATGTTTCTTGCGTTTCTTGAACTGGAACAGAACTATTTGTTTTATTTAAAGAACATTCTTTCGAAAGAATGACTTCACTCATGATCTTTTAATATTACAGAACCATTCGTATCCGCATGAGATATTTTCTTTAATATTCAAAGAAAGATTTTGTGTCAATTCTAACGAAATATTCCATGAGTGTTAGAAAAGATTCTATTCTTGGTATAAAATTATCATTGAAAATGTCAAAATGAATAGTACAGATCAAACTTTGATACCAACAGTATTTTCTGTAATCTTATACCTAGCTATTCTATCAATATTATAGAATGATAAGTGAATAGTAAAGAAATTATATATGATCGGAGACAACTATTTACAGAAATTTATTGTAAAATTAACAGAAAATCTGCAACATTCTGTATCTTTCGTGACAATGGTTCTGTTTATGGTAAAAAAATTCTGTAACGCTGAAATAATTCTTCGTTAAATTCGATACAGAACCCGTTCTGTTAATGCTATCAAATTATTTTTTTCTGTGTTTGCATTTTCCACAAGATCAATAATCAGACCATGTTCCACATCATTGATCATGCACAAGGTATTGTCTTCTAATCTGAAGAAGTAGAACTTATAATTATTATTTAACGCCTGTTTATAAAATTTAAAAAAATATGTTCCTATAATATTGCTTCATTTTCTAGATACAGGGTATTAATATATTTCTAAGAAAAATCGTTTTTTTATTTATTACTCAGTTGTCTTTTCATCAATTTCAATATAACGTTGTGGTTTTGTTAATAGTAATATGAGGCTTCTTCTGGTGCGATAAATTCGAAATAATATTTCCAGTGGCGTCACAGTCGGTAAATTTATCGATACTTACGGTGAATGTCATTGAACGCCACCGGTTTTTCATATTTTTATTAGATTGAACTATTGTAATAAGAACTTTTTTATTCTTTGTGTAATTTTTGTATCTAGTTCAATTTTTGTGGAAACTATAAAAATTCGATTTCACTCCAAATTTCATTTTAGGCGTATTTTCAAGACATCCATTGGGATTACTCAATAACTACAATTATAATCATTTTGAAATTTTGGGGCTTTCTCAGTCTCCAACCATACTGAATTTTGGCACCATGAAAGCTTATGCATCAGGGGGGTAATAAATAAAAACAATACATACATTCAACTTCAACATCCTGTATCTCAAAAACGAAGCAAGTTATATAAACTTCATTTGCTACAATGTCACAAGGAATCACCCCTTGAATTTTTTCCGTGTCATTTAGACACACCCTGTATATTATAACACACATGCAAAAATTATTATTTATTTTTGGATGTATGCCAAATTGATATTCATTATACAGGACGCAGAAAGAAATTCTAATTCTCGTACTCAGCGAGCAGAAGAAGAATCACCCGTAGAATAATTGTTGCGGTTATCATCAATTATCTATTCGAATTTGAAAATACAATATTTGTGTCCGTTGACTTTTTTCACGCTTTTTAGTTGTAAAAAAATACAATTCCATATCTCGGCACGTCACTGAACGGAGAAAAACTTCTTATTAATTATTCAGGATTTCATCGCAATGTTTACCTATTTGTTTGGTACATAGAAAAGCATCAAACACATCGGACTAATTGCACAATCTCGAAATTTTCATTATAAAAAGAGGAAAATATACATTTTGATGAGAAACACAAAATCAATCGGTGGGAAACAGTCATGGCTTCAATATAATATCATCATTGATGATGAATTCAGATTATGAACGTACTTATCAATTTTACTTAAGTGGTACCCTGTACCGCACTTTCCCCTATACCATTTCTGGGAATAGTGCAATCATATTTTTTCAAATACTTACAGGATGCTTTCATCAAAGCATTACTTCCTGTTCAGTCAGTCGAAATATGTCGAACAGCACTATATCAAAATTCGTTTCTCTTTAGAAACGGGACTGCTCTGGAATTTATTACCTATAAGGAAGTATTTCCACGAACTTATAATCCCCAAAAGTTGAAAAAAAATTGCCACACCTACCTCCTCTCCCTATCTCTCCTAGGTATGCACGATGTTCTTCGAACATAATAGGGATTCCCTTTCGTGCGCACCAAGCGATAAAAAAAACATAGATGCATCATGCATCGAATTCGAATACCTTGTATACGTGACCAAAACCTTCTTTAATTCTCGCGGTCCTCTCATCAAACAATTTACACATGCACATTATTCTTGTTATTAATAATAGTATTTTAAGAAACTTCTATCGGAACTGCGTACCTGTTATTCAATGTTATTGTTGCCACTCTTCGAATCAAAGTTTCATTTTCAATATCAATGAATCACCATATATTATTTTGGTGTGCATTCAGATTATAATATTATTCAGATGTTTTTTGAATGCGGCTCAGTAAAAACGTATTCTAGCAGAATTATACGAACTGTTCATCAACAAAGTTAGGGGTATCAAATGGAAAAATTAAAAAGAAACAGTCCTTTTCCAATTAGCGGTTGGAAAGTCATCAAAAAATTCATAAAACTCCCATCAAGGGCGGTAACGACTTATTTCAATGCAAATTTCTTTTAATTGGGTTATTTAAAGAGATTAGCTGTTGACGTTTCTCGCTATATCGAGTGAGTTCAATGAATGGATCCAATGAATATAATCGGTGGCATTTCTGTCTGTTATGATACTGGATTAACAATAATAATGCAGGGGAGGTTCGAATATGAACTAATATATTGTTCAAAATTCTACAGATTCAGAAGTTAGAATTCATCATAAAATGGTATACTATGCAACAAGTCCCAGCAAACATTTCGATATGGGACATTAATGGCCTAATATATTTTCCCTATAGCTATACCCAGCAATCATGCATATTCAGTTCCCCGGCAAAAGGTCAGCACAACATACTCGACACATTGAGTTTCCCATAGCAAGCCCATATACTTAAATGATGGGACTGTAATGGCCAATTATCGACATTAGTTACATACTATCGAGATGGGTGTTTATGGGGGCCAATGCATCTGAAAGTTTGAGTAACTCTAAAGTTTTTAATATAATAACCCTCTCATATTATATCAAACATACGCATACCAGATATCCATCAGGATGCAATTTTATGAATGACACAATGATATCTTCTTAACTCCTCTCTTCTTCCATGATGAAACTTCTCAGAGTGACTGCTTTACGTGGTATCTACATCTACATCTTATATTAGGTAGCATTCCTTCAAAATGAAATCATCGTTGCCAGCTACTCCTGGAATATATAGAATTCATCATCAATATCAGTGGCCTTTCTTAATATCGGAAGTCTTCCTCCATATAATATATAGGAGTATGAAAAACGAAATACTATTGAATGAGTTTATTACTTGACCAATGTATAGTCTGATAACATATGGAGGTTTATAATTTTTATTATTTTTTTGGCACATCAGGTATTTCGGTAGTTGGAACCTTATTGTTATTTGGTTCTATAATACAGACAGGTTTACATCCTAACCTAAGATTGCTTTCGATAGCAATAACGAACGATTTACACATGATAGTTTTATGCTTCTGGGGAAGTAGAGCCACTCCAATTATCATGATCATTAGGTATATCATGAGGTTATGAGATACCAAACACATGCATTCAAAAATGAAATTGGAAACACTAGATCGTTATCTTGATACTTATACCCAATATTATCATAATTGAAGAATCCATCTTCAGAGAAGGTGAGGAGCACAAGAATTCGACAACAAACCAGACAAAAAGGAAACATATGCGATCACGAGAGTCACATATAAGTAATAATGATCCAAATGATCAGCTGATTGTTGATGTAGACGTTCCTAAAACATCCACTAGGGGAAGGAGTAGTTAACAGGATATTGGCCAGCAAAGGGCCAAAACTAGTTAGAGTTCAATTAGTAGCAGACATCTTACCATCACAATGCCAACATCATCGTATATTTAACTGATGCTTACATAGCTTAGGGAAATCATCGGCCCATTACCCATACCCCCGCATCTTCACTTTTCCAGACTTGCCTGCACAAGCCCGGACTTCTCCTGGTAGTTCAACGTTTGTTATAAACGTCCTTTTAGAATTTTAAGCACGAGCGTTGTATACTATATTTTTTCTGCGAACTCATAATTCCTCTCTTCGACAAGCTCCCGTGATTCGAAAATCAGCCTACCTGCTACCTACAAAGGTATTCGAAGGAAATGAGAATTGAGAACAAAAGATATACATATGAAACCATATGCACCAAAACAAGACATATAAGTGATATGTGTAGAAAATGTGTGCAGTTCACTGAATACATGGATTTATATCAAAATGGCTAGCTTACTTACCTTTGTGAATAAGAAGTTTCCATCTGAGGGCGTTAAAGATGAAAACTCTTCGATTTGCTAAGGTATACGAGTTTTTGATTTCTCAGGTTTGTGTCCATATTGTTATGTGCGATTCAGAAATGCATACAACTTTGCATATTCGTTCATATTAATTTTCTGTTTAACGTTTATTGTCATCCCTAACATAGAAGAATAACATAGAAGAAGTTGCCCTGAAAGCAGGCGAGACCTTCATTTTTACAGAGAGTTCTTGGAAATATGCAAGTGAAACATTCTCTGCGATTTCAACTTCACTTCACTTTTCGTCTGCAAACTTTTTCAATAAAAAAATCTGATAAAAACAGGAATTGTTGAATAATTCTGATAACCACCGATTGCAACAAAATCGAAAAATGACAGTTGACAGGCAGAACAGGACTTAAACGACTGAAAGTGTGTTCATAAAAACTGTGTTCCTATGGTAATGTGTTTAATAAATCACAGATTGTCAATCTGTGAAATCGTTCATTAAGCGTGGTACATTGATTACATTATCCGTATACGCTAAATGCCACTTTATTCATATTCATTTATTCACATCCGTAATTGCACCCCCTACTGTATATATGTATACTGTTAATTAGGTAAAAAAAAGATTCTCTGAAATTGTGACTAATATCTGAAAATATTGAAAATTGACATGCCCCTGTCTTTTCAGACACTTTATTTCTTCTTGCTCCAAAAATGATGTGAACCCAGTTTTGGGGTAGCTAGAGGGAGGTCCACACTTTTATCGGCCCAAATTTTATGATGTTCAGAAGAAAAAAAATGTCTCTTGCATTTTTTCATACAACTAACCGTTTGCCAGAAAATCGTACCTAATCAACGAAAGGGGAAGTCACGACATCGTTTCCGAACACAGTGGGTTGAACGCTTGCATATACGGAGGTGATCGTAAGTACTAGAATACTCGCACTTGCACTCCGTTATTATAACCTTAATTTCAGATATTCTTTATTTTAATAAAATCACAATGGCTGTAGCTCGGATGGGGTACATTTCAGGGCACTTGTTTATAAGAATAAGTATAATTTTGATCCCAACAATACGTCCTTTGAATGTTTTCATCGAATTTTGAATCACCCTGTACAGAGACGAGGAAAAAAATACGTGAATTAACCCCGAAAAAAATCCCAAAATGTTTTCTGGTTATCCTGTCGATGACACCTGTAGCATTTGGTCCGTTTTTCTCATATCAAATCGGCATACGAATGATTTCAATACAGATCGCAGAATCCCATATATATTCAGGCATCATCAGATATTATGACGAATGGGCTAGGGCGTTATGAAGACTAGTCGATTCTTCTATTATCTTAATTTTGTTAAATGGCGTGAACCGTACTGAATAGATGATGACGCCTAATGTTCAGATGCACTCACCACAAACGAATTATCAGTGCGGCTGCTGAATGCTGAATGCTGGAAGCGTTACGAATGTGTTTGCAAGAATGTGATTTCTGATGGGTGAGTCAGATCTGGTGTATGTTACATTAGGTACATCGTATATAGAAAAAAGGTCCTTGTGAATGGGGAAGTTTTCTATATTGAGATCTTTATTTCTCCGTGAACTTTATGAAAAATTACAATATGGGTACGACTCTCTTATTTTGTCAAGGATTTCCTATGGAGATATAGCATTTTGGCCTGCCATCTTAGATAGAGATAAAACAAATCTTCAAAAGATACAATATTCTTGTGTAAAATTCAGCCACAATTCGAGAAAATATTATCATTTCAGTTCACAGTTTGCTGAATCAAATTGGTTGAATTTAAATGAACGGTTCATTCTCCATAACTGCTCTTTGATTTACAAAATCGATGAATATAACCAGAAATAATAATTTATACGTAATACCAAATCTGCCAAATCCCACCTATTTAAAGTGCACACTCATCTGTGAAGTTGCTATGTTACATAAGCCTGTGAAACTGTGATAATATTAGCTGGTTAAATATCTGTTCTGTTTTGCCACTATATTTTGTACTTTTCTCTTGCTATTTTCAAGTTTAATTTTAAATTTTTTGTTTCGTTCAACATTCACGGTGTTAATTTGAAATTGCACTTCTGGGGGTTGCATGGAAGAGCAACGATATTGAATGTCGCCCCATTTACAATTTGTTCATTGTATCAAAGGTTTGAATGGAATAAAACCCCATTATTATTAATTTTTATTTTTCAACTAGCTGTATACCCTGCGCGCGTTGTTACACTACTTATTGAAATACATTTGAAAGAAAGACTGTACACAAATATTGAATTAAGTTCAAGTCATTTCATAATTGATTGTAGCTCACAGGGCAAACGTTGTTATGCAATTTACATTATTTAAAAAAATATTTTTCCTGTTGAATATTCGATAATACACTTTCATAATTTTATTTTCTACTTCTGTTTAGTTTGGTTAAACATAGAAGCGTTTTCAAACTACACTATTTATTTTCTATTTCCTTTCAGTTCGGTAATCTATCTCTCTTGTTTTTTAAACTACTGTTAATTTTCTACTTCATTTCAGTTTGGCCATCTATGAAAGCGTATTTCATCAGTTTTTCGAAACACTATTTATTACAAAAAGGTCGTTCAACATATTGAATCCGCGTTCTTGAATTTTCAGACCATCAGATGTCATCTGTCTTCTTGAATTTCCAAAATTTGATGACAGGATCATAATCTCCGAACCGAAAACCCCCTAGATACCAATTTTGAATAAAAGGAAATTATACTTTCAAAACTCGTTAGCCATATTGGATCCGAATCATAATCTGCGACCGCAAAAACCCCCAGATACGAATTTTGAATAGAATCGGATTATAATTTAAAAATAAACGGATTATAATTGGAAAACTCGTCCGCTATATTGGATCCGCCATCTTGAATTTTCCGATTTCGATAATAGAATCATAATCTTCGACCGCAAAAACCCTCAGATACCAATTTTGAATGGAATCGGATTATAATTGAAAAACTCGTTCGCCATATTGAATCCGTCATATTGAATTTCTTAATTTTTTGTCTCATAGGCACCTTCTCCTGACAATAACAAACACAACGTAGGAAGATTTATTGAAATCGGTCAAGCCGTTCGCGATTCCATATAAAGGACATACAGACAAATAACATTCATTTTTATTCAAAAAGAAGGAGATATTTTTCTTTCATATAGATAAACGTGGCTGAAAAGCTCAATTCATTCACTTACTTTCATATCTAGAAGCTTTCTCGAAAACTTAAGCATTTGCCATGTTTTTCTAAAAGATACTTTTTTGTCCAAAAAAAGTTGTGAGACCAAATATTTTAGGGGTTGAATAGTTCAACCCCTTCTAAGCATACTTCAGGGTCGAAAACATTACAAATTGTGTAGTTTAATTGACAAATAATATTTACCAAGTTTCGTGTCTTCAGCTTGATATTCAGGGGAAATAAGACAGATAAACCATTTTTATTTCATTTTCAGAAGAGTTTAACTTTAACGGGGAGAGGTTGTTCAACAAATTTTATTCCAAACACCCACCTTGATTTTCAACACAGAATCATTTCTTACATTTTTTCGGTGTTTTTCAGATACACTCTGTTTATGCCTCCGTCTAATATTTGGTATAAGGCGCAGTCAAAGAATTTCTCACAAACTAAATGAATGTCATTGGCTCAACATGATTAACCGCCGTAAATTACATTTTGCTTGCTTTTGCTTTAAACTATTAAAGCTCGAAATTTAAATATCCGACGCCAAAATATCCTCACCATTCCCTCCCACCACAAAGAAGTTTTCAAAGGATCGTTTTCTTATAACATCGCTATCGTCGTGAATGATCTGATAAAACTTACCTTTTTTCCGTTTTGATATGAATCCGAATGCCTTCAAGAACAAATTCAAATGCTATTTATTTATTGATAAGCAGAATAATCGAGGATAATCGTTCGAATTATCAATTCATTTGTATATTTAATTTTGGGTATATAATAAACGTATTTATTATTATTATTATTATTATATGCGCTGTTTTCGCACTTGTTGATTGTGATCTAGTTGCTGTGATTCAAGTTGAATTTCATCTCTATATATGGACTAATCAGTTCATTAGAATCGTAATATTTTCGGATGTCACTGATGATAGGTAATAAGCTCAGAATTCATTTTCATTCTTTTTCAATCCATTAATTTTCAAGAATATACTCGTAATCATCATAAGCCTTATGAAAAAGTGAAACTTAAATTTTTTTCTTCGTTTTCAGTTCGGAGTTTTTCGGAGATCTGCATCTCACAGTCAAACTTATTATACCCATGTTCACAATAGATTCACCGTTTAAATCATTGTTTTCCGCCAAAATATTTCCTAATTCATCTAGTTCGAAAACAGAAATGATTTAAATCATATTAAAATCGTCATTATATATATGCGAAAGCATAATCCTAATCAGTTTGAAACTAATTAGATGAACTACTATAATAGTGGGTCAAAATTCACTAACAAGATTTAACGTAACAAACAAACAATAACATACATATTATAGCAAGTTGAATAAATGCTTGTATTAAAAATAGGTTAATGTCTCGACTACCCACGGTATTTATTTGGAATTCGGAATATCTTATAGAATCTCAGTTAACAGCTCGACTTGTTTATTTCTAATCAGCATTCCATCTGGTCGATTTGTTAGTATCGTTATCTAAAATGAGCGATAAATCACAATAATCCGTTCTCTCGACATTTGTCAGGCGTCGTGATAAAATCAAGCGAGCTGTGAAATCTTCAAATTCAGAGGTGCATTGTCGCTGGCTTGAAGCCGGGTAAGCGGGTAACGGGTAAGGGTGCATAATTACGTTGCTGAGAGTGAACAAATCGCCACCGAATAAATCTTTTTCATATAATAAACTGCTCAGCACAATTCACTGGGAACCAAAAAAATTCATTATGGCGATTTTTCAATGACAATTATTCATGATATTGAATGGACATCAATAACAATAACTATGATGACATCCAGAACTATATCACAAACTTTCAATGTGCGATACGATATCAGATGAAAAAGATTGAACAAAGATTGGCATTTATTATACCAGATTTTTTGAAATTTTCTCTTCTCGTTTCTATAAAATTAAAAATTATGAATATTATTTCAATATACGTTTAGTAAGGACAAATCAGGTGATTTGCCCTAAAATGTCACTGCGCTTAGATAATTTTCCTATCAAAGAACCTAAACGCTATACTTGTATAGCAAATTTGTATTCATCTTGATATTTCTCAGTTCTTAGTGACAATTGGTGACGTTGGTAATCAAATGAATTACAGGATGTTTTCATTAATTAATCTTGAATTTACCATTTTCCTCTTCAGATTTCAGTATAGTGAATACCATGTTCTATCTATATCAACTGAACAGGAAGCAATGTTATTGTCTTCGTTCAGAAGAATGCAAGCAGATTCCTTGATTTTTCTCTTCTGGTTGTTATCTTATTTTCCAATGATTTTAATATTATTCCAATCTGCAATATGTTGTCCATCTTCAGTAAGGATATGTTCAGACAGTACCTATAAAGATTGGCAGTTCATTATAAATCGTCCAGTGAGATAATTCTAAATTATCAACACTTCAATGAAGCTCTTTTTTTTATCGCTTGGAGCACACGAAAGGGAATCCCTATAATGTTCAAAGAACCTCGTGCGTTCCTAGAGAGGATAGGGATAGGAGGTAGGTATTGGAATTCTTTTCGAACTTCTGGAGATTACATGTTGTTGGGAATACTTCCTCAGGCAATGAATTCCAGATCCTAGCCGTTCTATGGATGGAGGAGTTTTGATAAAAGTGCTGTTCGACATCTTTCGAGGTTGACAACGGAAGGATGTGCTGATTGGGCTTGTCTAGTTCGTCTGACTGGCATTGCTAGTAAAGGGATGATAGCAGAGATTTCCGAAGAACATTTCCCGTGGAAGTATCGATAGAAAAGTGAAAGGTCGCCGACCTTTCTACGGTGTTCCAATGATGTCAAAGAGTGAGTGAGTGTGGCGTCACCCACCAGGCGGATGGCTCTTCTCTGGATGGAATCTAAGAGCATCAGCGTATGTTTTGGTGCTGAACCCCATATGTGCGAACAGTATTCTAGAACAGGCCGTATCTGCGCTTTGTAGATCATGAGAAGCTGTTGAGGTGTAAAGTAGCTTTTCGCACGGAACAAGAATCCGAGTTTTTGTGAAGCAGCTTTTGCGATGGATCTGACATGATTATCCCATGAAAGAGTGTTGCAGATGGAAATACCAACTTTCATCGAAATTCTTGCATAATTTTGGATAGAAATTTTGAGAACGAAGTTAAGCAGCCATATTGTAATAGTAATCAATATATCTGTGTATTATAATTTTTCGAAATAATTCTGATTAACTTGGCAATGCAGCAAAAAAATAACAAATAAGACAAGTTTGTGAAGACAGGATAACGGAAAATAAAAATATGTGAAAAAATACAAAGTGTTCAATTTGAAATTCACGTAGCCCTCTGCGTTCAAAAAACTCCCCATCGAAATGAAAACGAATTCGAATTGTTTAAAATATCAGACAATTTTGTGTACTAGATCATCATCCAAATACTCCTGAAGTGTGCATCAAATACCCCATCAGTAGGTTTAAACACTTATCGAAGGTATTCAAACACTTCGAGATTATTTAAATACTCATACCTACTTGAAATATTCGAATACGCATAACAGTATGGGTATTGGAATTGTCCTAAAATATTCGAATATTGACTGTGAACTATTTAAATCACTTTTGACCTATGATAATATTGTATAATTGAATCTTTTCAATCCACTCTATATTTTCAATACTTTAATAATTAAATACTTTTTTCTCACTATTTGCCCAGGTTAACGAACCTATTAGACTAGCCATAACTTCTACAATATTGGGTGTATCAAAATGTAATTCAATATGGATACACAGAATGTAAAGAGGAAAGTTTTAATATATTTCTCACTTCACGGTTACTTTCGATTTCACCGGAAATGGCTCCTGTTTTGATTTATTAAATGGAACATCCTGTATATTATAACATTTTTAAATGTCTGAGACAATTCTGGACCAAAATATGAAATTTTCAGATGTCTTCACGCTCACTTCATTCTTTCAGAGTCTCTTTTAATATTGCATCTAGGTGGCGTAATCTTTTCTGAGGACCTCAGGTGAAGTTTCAGTGACTAGTATGGTAGATAGGAAGAAGACGAATTGACAAAATTACATTTTCGTGTTCAACTATTAGGTATTATTCAAATGACAACCTCTTTTTGACAAGCACTATCCGAAAAAAGGATTTTTTGACGAATCTAACGATACTTATTCAATTATTATTATTTAATACTATACTTGGGAAAATACTGGATATTAATTTATTCAGATTTGTCAAGTGTGCCATGGATAGCCATGATGCATAATCTTTTGCAGTTAATTTCCTCGAGTCTTCTTTGGGTAACAAAATACCCAGCTTTCCACAAAATTGAATTAAAATATAACGAAAAAAAGAAACATTTACTGTCTGCTCATAAGGTTTATGCCACTGTCATCATAAATGTCATATTCTGATCCAGAATTGTCTCAGAAATTCAAAAATTGTATAATATACAGGGTGTTTCATTTGGAAATTCGAAACTGGAGCCATTTCCGGTGAAACCGGAAGTTACCGGAAAGTAAAAAATATGCAAAAAATTACATTTTGATACACCGAATATTCTAGATGGTATAGAGGTATATGGCTTGTCTAACAGATTCGTTGACACCCGGTATATTCTTATTCTTTGCCAACTTTCAACCTCTTCACCACCACAATTCTATTATAATCTCAGGTCTCGATTACTTGAATGGGTTGTAGAGTAAACACCTGAACGCTACCGCACCCTGTTCCGGCATGAAGCCCCACTACACCTTGTATAAACAGGTAATTTTGACGGTATTGGGAACATTTTGCTGCATGGTTGAGTTCGTATCCACTTGACGAAAGTGATTGGATTATTCAGTGATTCATTGCCCTAATCTATACTATGATAAAAATAATAATAATAATATTAGCAATAGGAAAGATTTGTTTTTTTGTTTATTTCTTTGTTTGTCTTTTTGTTTGTTTGTATTGAATAGGCTCCGAAACTACTGGATCGATTTGAAAAATGATTTAACTATTTGATACCGATTTTTTTTATCGCTTGGAGCGCATCACGAGAGAAGAAGAGTTTAAAGTTATCATAGTCCTTGAATGAAAATAAATTATGACTGTTAATGATTGCAACAGATTAATGAAAAAGCAGTGAGCATAAATCCATCTTCATGAGATCTAGTTCGGCGAATAGGACTGGTGTATTTTGTTTTTTCGTTGAGGTGGTTATGGACATCCTATGGGTCTAATCCCCCATTTGATATACTGTGGGAGTCCACCCCGTTTCTTGGCTCATTTGACCGACGACACTTAGGCCTAGTGGCCCATTGCATTATCTCACCTACATGCCGTTATCAATTTTACCATGGTGCTTGTTAAGGCCACTTCAATATAAATGGCCCTTTCCGTTCGGGTTCTTGAAGATTACTCTTTCGATCTCTGATATTCTCGTCGACGAAGAGGGCCAAGAGTTTTCCTTCTCCTAAGGGAGGAATCCAGCCCTGTGGTGCCCCCTGCACAGGGCTAAGGCTGTTTACTCTGAGATGTCGCCATGTTTCTCAGAGGCTTCGTTAGCGACACCATACCTCGGTGCCATTTATTCATCGCCACGGGTTCCCAGAGCCTGGTTGACCAGTCCTCGGCCACCTAGACAAATATCAGCAAATCGCCTCAACTTTTTTTGTATGTTCTGGTTCCCACGAAAAGGGATATCCTGTAATGTTCACAAATTATTGTCCCATCTGGCGCAAGTCAGCAAAGATCATCCCAAATTGCTTCATCTGTCGAGCGGCCGCGGCCTGTCCTTCCCACACCACTTGATGGTGAGGTTGGGCTTGGAGGGAAAGAGGAAAAGAGAAGTTGGCCAAGGAACGCTGATAGGATACATTGGAAAAGGAAGAAATAAGAAGTAGACAAGTAGAAGTATGGTGAATATCCGGCTATGGTACCTCGGGTTCACCATTCCCGCGTACTCACCCCTGAGGGGTGGACCGGTGGGTTACCACTCAATTATTCCGGTGGTGTCATCTATTAGCAGAGGATTTCACTTGTAGTAGTGCTCTGTGATGTGTAGATGTAAGGCTCTCCACATGTTGACCATATATTTACGTCAAGATTTGCAGGTCCGTAACATGTCTATAGGAAGTACAAAAAGTACTATAAGGAGTCGTTACTATCTGAATACACTCCTGAAACATCAGAACAGACTGTTAATGGCATAAAAAAGGAAATCATTCATGTAACAGAGCGTCAAAAATATTCAATATTCCAAGAATACAACGCAGAACCAGAACCTAAGATAAAATGTTCATCAATGTCATACTGGTAAATATAGTAGACCAACTGAGCTGAGTGAATAGATGAGATGGAGCTTGTGGACGTCTTCTTTGCATGTGTGCTGAATATGGGTGCCCCTCACTCCTCCAAGTTCCACTGATCTTATTAGTTTTAGTATTCTGTTTTATTTTCAATTCGAGAACTCGTTTTTATAAATTATTGAAGTTTTGTTGAAGATGGAAACTAGATATGAGGTTCATAACATTTGAGACAAATTAAAACGCATTTTCATAAAAATTTTGTGTTCATTCCTTTCTGGTTTTGAAGCTCCTGGTATATACCCATGGATGGATGGCAAAGTATCTCATCTGAAGAATCAACTTTGCCAAAAATTAATTTTTATGTATACTTTACATCACATGGCAAAGTTGTGTGGATACTTTGCCAATTTCAAAATTCAAAAATAAAATACTCTCTCCATACCTACTTCAGATTGAATCTATTGGTCGCACAAAGAAAGAGCCAAATTTTAACATACTCCTTAGACGAATACATATCATTCACCGTTCAATAATTATTCGCGAAAAACCCGATATTTCTGGCAAAGTAACAACGTCTTACGGTAGCGATTTTAAAGGTTTCGATTCGTATTATGGAATGTGATGATGTTAAATACCGAATTAGTGAACCTTAAACCTTAAACCTTAAACAAAGAATGACCCTACTCACAACCCTCCCCCTCAGGGCCCCCATACGGCCCTGGGAGATGAAATGGTTTTTTCAATGGGAACCCTATTTTTTCACAACGGATTCTTGTTCTACAGAGAAAAACAAATGAAAAATGTCTAGCAAATTCTTTTTTGGGCCCCTTAAAGGGCCCCAAATTTTTAATTTTGGTATTTGAGTTGAAGAAAACAAAGAATCTTCATTGGCATGTAATTCGTTAACCAGATAAAGGGTTTGCTTGAAAACACGGTAATATGCTGGAACTGCATTCATGTCATCATATTTAAAACATAGGTTTGACCTGAGCCTGAAATTTATTGCAACTCAAATACCAAAATTGAAAATTTGGCGCCCTTTAAGGGGGCTACTCGACATTTTCAATTTGTTTTTCTCTGTAGAACAAGAATCCGTTGTGAAAAAATTGGGTTCCCATTAAAAAAAAATTCATCTCCCAGGGCCGTATGGGGGCCCTGAGGGGGGGGGGTTGTGAGTATTCTTTGGCCCCCATTGAATCCTTCAACTTTTGTTGTGACCATTTTTTTGTTAGCGGCTTCCGGAAAGAACTATTATTCATAATAGATTAAAATGGTCCATTCTGTATACCGGGTGGCTATACGGAAGTATTGCCTACGAAATATCTCAGTTATTGTATGAAGTAGGTTTGTGAAATCCGGAGCGTCGATATAATGCCATAAGAGCTAGAATTTCAGCATATTGACATGTCGAAGTTAACTTCCGGTCTGACCGGAAGTAACATCAACTTTCTTATTTTATATGGAAACCCTATTTTATTTTCTTTTCGCTTTATTCAGCATTCAATTCCCTTTCTAATGACATATCACAAGTTGGTATCTAACCAGAAACTGAATCAGAAAAAAATTATTATTAAAATTCACCGAGTAGGCCGTGGAACCAAAATGAAAGCCAAAAATTGAAAAGTTGGCTATGGAAACCATACGTCACTTGATAACAGATGCTACTACTGTGATATTTTATTTTCATTCGTCGGCGTTATAAAAAGCCGCCAAAAAAAATATTGGAAAAATTGGGAAAAAAACAATACTCTGTAGGTCCATAACTTAAATAGGAACATACAACTTTTTCTTGCCTGTACTATTCAGCATAACCATTCCTTCCTAATGATATAATAGAAAGTCATTTGTGGCTTTCATTTTGCTTCCACGGCCTACTCGGTGAATTTCAATAATAATTTTTTTCTGATCTAGTTTCTGGTTAGATACCAACTTGTAATATGTCATTAGAAAGGGAATTGAATGCTGAATAAAGCGAAAAGAAAAAAAATAGGGTTTCCATTTATAAAAAGAAAGTTGATGTTACTTCCGGTCAGACCGGAAGTTAACTTCGACATGTCAATATGCTCAAATTCTAGCTCTTATATGTCATTATATCGACGCTCCTAATTTCTTAAACCTACTTCATACAATAACTGAGATATTCCGTAGGCAATACTTCCGTAGCCACCCGGTATTTTACTCGTGACTAGGGTGTGAATTCCTATAGAGGCGATTTCTTCCACTGCCTCTAGCTCTTCGTTATCTACGCTACTGCCCATGGACGTATCCCAGCTTCCTAACTCATTATAGTCTAGCTAATGGCTAATGTATTTTTTCTCGGTGTTCATGGAAATTGCGTCTCTCTTCTCGTTCAACCCGTACATCATACAGGATTAAGATCTTTTTTGTGTTCACATGATAATAGCGAAGCTCGCTAAGAAAGAACAATAACGTAACTCATGAGCTCGACAAGCGAGTCCATTGTGTTTTGTTGTGATAATCCACATTTATCGCTCCGTGTGTGACCTGTCACCTTTCGTCGCGCGTCTTGCAACGTCACCCAGTTTTGCATAAACACTTCAACGTAATCATTTAACTTTGCTCGCTCATTATGTATGTACACTTCCACGGTCAATATGGAAAATTAATAAGGCACATGATATCACTAGCGTAACTGCGAACGCAAATTATTCCGAAATCAACAAACATACAGAGTGTGTGAGCTGCATGTTGAATTGTTGTGAAATGTCACTTTCAACGAACTCTTTTGTTATTGAAATTATTTTGATGAAGTTTTTAACATTTTTCCGAGCATTTTTCTCACTATAACTTCCGATTCTGTTATACCTACCTACTTATTTCATTAGATAGATAGATAGATAATTTATTGATCTTTTAGGTGTACATGTGATACAAATAAGACAAGTCAAGCTTCGAAAAAAATGAGGTACAGATAAAAATCTTAAGTATTAGAAACATATTGAAAAAGTTGCACAAATACAGACATATTAAAAAAAAACAATATTAAAAAAATATACATATATGTAAATTGCCTATAGTCGATAAAAAAAATACACTATAGATAGTATCATTATTGAGCACTAGACCTAAGGGCAGCCATATATTCATCTATGGAGTAGAGGGCATTCGAAATTAAGAAATCTTTCAAATGTTTTTTAAAGTTGTATGAATTCAGATTTTTTACACATACAGGGAGTGCATTGTAGAGATTCACATCCAGAGAATTTTTGCAAGATTTATGCAATCTGAATCTGTTTGGCCTGATCAATTGACAGCTCCTGGTGGGATAATCGTGAAAGTCAGAATTTTTTCCGTTATCTTCTTTATTTTTATGAATATCCAACAAAAGTTGGTATATGTAAATAGATGGTAGCGTCATGATTTTTAGGGATTTAAAGAATGGTTTACATGAATCAGCGTAGCCAGCACCAGCGATAATTCTTATTGCTTTCTTTTGAAGAATAAATATTTCAATGGCTTTTGTGCTATTGCCCCATAAAATTGTTCCATATGAAATTTGGGAGTGGAATAATGCATAATATGCTGATAGCAGTGCCTGAACGCCAATATTAACTAGGTATTCATAATTATTTTTTCCTACAGCACAAAACACATTGATTTGTTATTGAGAAAGTGACTCGTTTCACTATGACAACAAGTTCGAAAGTAAAACTCACATGGGTGGAAATATTCGAAAATCGCACAGTACCAGGGTCTATAGATTATGATGCTCCTACCAATGAATGATTATTATGCTGAAATTGCTGAATTATGGTAAGTTAAGTTATGGTCAAGTTAATGGAAAGTTAGTGTCGATTTAACATGAGTTATTGTCGTTAATGTTGACGTAAAGTTGATGAGAAGTTGAAATCAAGTTAATTTCAATTGAAAGTTGAATTAATGTCTAAGTATTGGCAATTTAGTGATTAATGTGAAGTTAATGTCAATTTGATATTGAGTTGATGTTAATTTGATTTTAAGGTAATGTCAAGTTGATTTTGTGTTAATGTTGATTTAATGTTGAGTTAATGTTGAATATATATTGAGTTAATGTTAAGTTGATGTTAATTCAATGTTAGCTTAATTTTGAGTTAATGTTGAGTTGATAATGAGTTAATGTTGAGTTAATGTTGAGTTAATTTCAAGTTAATGTTGAGAAATTGTTAAATTTATGTTAAGTTGATGTTAAGTGGATGTTAAGTTGATGTTAAGTTATAATGTTCAGTAAATGTTAAGTTCATATTAAGGTAATGTTGAGTTAACGTTAAACTAATGATGTCATGTGATCGAATATGATTAGAAACATGATCCCTACTCTGGTCTCATAATCACTCAATGACATATAATGGAAAGTGCATTTCCTGCTCTGCGAAATATGTCACTTTCCACACCAGTTATGTAATATACTATTACAATATTAGTTTTGAATTCACTTAGACTGCCACAGAGTAGGTCACAATGATCTTGAAGAGCAACATAATTCCTTTGAAGCCTTGGAATATGTTGTTGTTTCCATAATTCGTTGAGTGAAAGGAAAAGGAAAATAAAGGAGGATTTCTTGTTCTTTCCGACCTATTGGACCTAATCAAACTAAGTGGATCTGGAGAATTAATAAAGCCATTGATTAATTATTTATATAGCAAACACATATCCACAACTGGCAACACTAATCTAAGCTTTTCTAAAGGTAGGAGATTGAGTTCCATTAGGATTTCTGGATAGTTATATGAATATGTTCTCAAGAACCATTTCTGAATTCGCTTCAAACTATCACACACATGATACGAGTAGTGTAGATTAGATTAGATTGATATGGGGCTCATGTGCTACTAGGAGCCTCTCCACTGCGACCTTTACAGATCTATTGTGTGTGCCCTCATGTTATGTTAGAGTTCCTTGTCTAAACCCATCCTTATTACTAGACTCCATAGGCCAGACCTCAGGTCCTCCATATATTGAGAGGGCTGTGGTTTTTCCTCCCCTATCGTCGAAAACCTTAGCCTAGTCAGGCCTTCGCAGTAGGACAGTATGTGTGCTGAGGTTTCCTCATCTTCTTGGCAAAACCTGCATATGGTTGTGTCCGCCAATCCGATGTTGTTCATGTGTTTGTTGAGTCTACAGTGCCCTGTCAGGAGCCCAACCAAGATCCTTGTAGTAGTGTACGAGTAGTGTAACTGCGAACGCAAATTATTCCGAAATCAACAAACACACACGGTGTGAGCTGCATGTTAAATTGTTGTAAAATGTCACTTTCAACGAACTCTCTTGTTATTGAAATTATTTTCAACATTTTCCTTACTATAACATCCAATTCTGTTGTCAATAGAAGTTTGTCAAAAGGCATCTTCAGTTGATAAAACAACTGAAAATAAGAATAATAGGAGCAATGAAATGTAGCACACATTAGTTTTGAATTTAGTTAGACTGCCACAGAATAGGTCACAATGATCTTGAAGACCAACATAATTCCTTTGATGCCTTGGAATATGGTTGTTGTTGCCATAATTCGTTGAGTGAAAGGTCAAGGGAAATGAAGGAGGATTTCTTGTTCTGGCCGACCTATTGAATCTAATCAAACTAAGTGGATCTGAAGAATAATTAAGGCCATTGACCAATTATTTATATAGCAAACACATATATCCAATATAAAAAAAAGGTTATTCTGCCTAATTGCAAATATTCGTGGAAAAAACAGTTTTTTGGGATGGCAGTTCAGACACATCGTACGAATTAGAGCAACAAATTTGTTGAACAGTTGGCTGGACTTGATGTCCCGATCGAGGTACCGATGGTACCACTTTGTTTCATATGGACGCGGTCGATTTTCAAGAGTTGCATTGGAAAATTGTCAAAAACTAATTCTGCTTCAAATGGCACCTACTATTCTTTTTCGACACCACATGAAAGAAAATTGAATCCACCTATGCTACAGATCATCCAACAAGCAATGGACGATTGCGCAGAGAATGAATCGGCGCGGTTAAACTCGTGATACGAAACGCTCTTAACAAAATCGTGAGGCAGAATCATATCTTAGAAAGGCCTTAATGAACTTTTTCCATGGAAAGTATATTTTTCGGAAGAATACTATCGTTTCTAAACAATCTAACCTCACTCGGCCTGAATTAACCTTCTTCCTATAAAGTTTACCTTACTCGGCCCAAATGCTATTTTTTTTTGAATAATCACTTCGGAACAGAATGAAAAAAAAAGCAGATGCTCGCTGGATTGTACCCGATCTTGTCTGCGCGTGATCGACCCATATTTTCTGGGTTCATTTTCTAACCAGCGCGTTATTGACCTACAGCCCACCCATTCACCCAGATGGGAAAGCTTATTTGATCTGCCTTTAACCATTTCAGAACCAATTTTTTTCTTGAATGAACTGAGTTGGAATTGTGATTTCTGAGTTATTTCGTATATAATTAGGTTACTCCTACAGGTTTGCCTTATCTAAAATTCAATTTCTCGACATTGACAAATGGGACGAATGTGCCCCTCAATATAATTTCACATATTTTGATCACATAGAGAATGCGAATTCTCAATGTATTTCGCTATATGAATATCCATTGTTTCATTTTTGCATGTTTATCATTTATCTGAGAATATTTATTTTCAATGCTTTCACTCAATCAAGGAATTGAGCGATGGAAACTTGCTATTTTTATAGACCTCCACTCGCAGATTCGTGATAAGGTTTTCTCAATTCAGAATTTCTTCCCACGTCCTGTATAATGAATATCAATTTGTCATACATCCAAGAACAAAAACCTAAATGATAGGTATTGAATGTCAACGATAATTCTCAGATGTCAGTTCCGTTATAGTTTTAGTTATATTATAGAGAGATGAAAATTGTGTATATCATGAAGAATGGCTGAAAGATAACTGGACTTCAGGTTACTGAGAAGGGTTTGAAATCCGAAATGAGTTGATTCGAATGAAGTCATATAATCTGTTTGTGAGAGATATAATTCCCATATCACTGATATATCTATACAAAAGATTTTTTGGAAATTCGAAGTTCATCAAGATCACCATCAGAGTTTGTACAAGTTTACTCCTATACATTTCAATTTTCATTTCGATACTGAACATATTGGTAAGTTATATTTTTATATCATAATACATCATATTATTTTTCAAGTTTGAGAGATTGTCAATTCACAATTCCAAAGGATTTTTATTCTTCATGCTCTTTTTTTGGATGATCAACAGATATTCAATGTTCGACGTGGCAAATAGCCATGAAAGTAGTTGTTTTCTGTCGAATATTCAGAATGATGTAATTTGCAGATACATATTTCCATCTGAAGGAGAATGCAAATTCTCGACCTTAGAAGATTTAGTTTTCAAATTCTTATCGTGTGTGTTCAAAAGATATAATTCAATGTTCGTCGTGGCATATAGCCAGGAAAGTAGTTGTTTGCTGTTGAATAGACTGAGAAAGAATTGATAATTTGATCACATAGAGAAAGCAAATTTTCAATGTATTCTTTTATATGATTGTATATCCATCTTTCATGTTCATAAATTATCTGAGAATATTCCATTTCAATAATTTCACAGTTTTATGTATGATATGGCGTGATGGAGTTTCTGCAAATTGGTACTTGACACATTCTGCACAGACGTTGCTGATCATCAATGTCGATTTCTTTATCTTATTGATCATCCTAATCAGAAGATGATGTCCTAATTTTTGTCTAGGTCGTCATCGGTTTCAAAGAGATACGACTCATATTCAGTATCAAACCACTATGAATGCATAAGAATAATTACGTACCTGCCCAAAAACTCGATGAAAATGAAGAACAGATATAAAACAATCAATACAATGCAACACGTGTGAAAATAAATGGCTGACTGTTTTCGCGAGGAGACGCCGTCTTGCCAATTCTGTTTTGTGTTGATGCTTTTGCACGAAGAATACCACTAAAGCAATAATCCGTTGAAATAGGGACATATTCATGCCAGTAAATTTTTATAAATTTACAGTGTGACATACATATCCCGATGGGGTTGAAAGGGTTTATGTTTGTGGGCTCAAAATCCATTTCTTTGGATAACACCACCGTATGCACGTAGGAAAATGTATCGAATAAATACGCTTACAATAAGGTAGGTGAATACAATATGCCCACCTTAAGCAATTATTTTTGTTAAAAATATAATTGTGAATAACAAGTGAGGTACGTAGTTTTTGAAAGGTATCAGATTAGTATAGATGTAGTTTTCATTAGGTATTAGATTAGTATAGGGGTCAGATAATTTATACGACACTATAAAAGCAGATGATATTTTATTATTGCTCATGTAAGATGGAAGTAGAGGCCATGGCACCATATCATGAGCATATTTTTATATTGAAACTATGATTGGGCACCAAAGATGTGTATACGACGCTATGAAAGTTCAGAGAACTGGAGATTTTTTCCACAAACTACGTACTTAGCCCACTCGACTGTCTTGGTTTTTCCACACAAACTACGTACCTAGCCCACTCGACTGCCAAAATAGGGACTGAAAAAACAAAAACAAAAGAAAGTTAAAACTTTGCCAACATATTTCTTCTTTGTGGGAAATCAAGACAGTCGAGTTAGCTAGGTACCTAGTTTATTGGCGAAAAATAAAGACAGTCGAGTGAGCTAGGTAAGTAGTTTATGGGAAAAAAATCAAGACAGTCGAGTGTGCTTTTTTTACTTTCTTTTGTTTTTTGTTTCGTTTTCTATTGGCAAGTGATTATCTAGGAACTTGTAAATTCTTTAGTTTTTTCATAGTATCTCCCGAACTATTGAATTCAGAGAAAAATGTTATGAGGATTTTTTGTAGATTCTATCAAAAGGAATAATTTTGGTTCCATAACATTTTCAGATATTTCCAGTTGTTTTCGAGATATTTGGAATCATCTGAGAATAAAATGTTCAACACTTTTGTTCCATCTCCCAATCAACAAAAGGAAAAAATATTTCATGGTTCCGTGGAAGTCGATGATCTTCATCTATCGATAATATTTTGTTTTTCAATATATCTTCATGGTACCCTATGGGTCGTTTTTTAATGTAGGTTTTTTTAAGACTTCTATTGAGATTACTCAATAACCCCAAGTAGAATTATTTTGAAATTCAGGGGCTTCCTCAGTCTCCATCCATACTGAATTTTGGCACCATGAAAGCTTATACAGGGGGGTTATAAATAAAAACAAATAATACTTCCAACTTCAACATCCTGTATCTCAAAAACGTAGCAAGTTTGGAAACATATATGAACTTTATTTGCTGGAATGTCGCAAGCAAACATCCCTAGAATTTTTTGGTGTTATTCAGATACACCCTGTATATAGGGTGGTCCGATTTTCGATATGCGGAAAATTTAACGGTGTCGTACTCGTTCAATTAAAAGAGGAAAATACATAATTATATGTTTCAAGGCGTCCTTTCCGAGATATAGGGTGTTGAAAATACGCGTATATATGAATTTGGTTTTTCAATCAACAGTTCAAAATCGACAGAGTTTCTCACAGATACAACAGTTTCAACGGTAGAAAATATTCTAGAAATAATACATTTTTCTTGATTTTTGTGATTTTCTCGCCTCTATATATAGATGAAAATGTTAGTAGTATAGGAAAAAATGATCTTTGTTAAAAAAAATACCTAATCCTAACAACAAAAAATGATGATGATTCAACGGTCACGCGGATGAGTATAGATGTCCCAGTAAAAAACAAATTTATGCGAAAAATTTCATTCTTCAAGCAAGTCTTTTCCATCTAAACCATAAAAACGCATAAGTACGGTATAAATTTTCGCATTGTGACGTTGCTGGTAAAGAAACTGCCATTAAAATAGTTAGTCTCTCTTCGTTAATTACATTTTGTTCCGAAAATAGAAATTAAAATTCCTGACCTCTTCTTATATATTTGACATGTCTCTATAAATACGCACTTGAATGCAACAAATGTCTCTCAAGCTCGCTAATTTTTTGATCTACTGTGATTACTGTGAATATGTCAGTTGTTCTAATTTATACCTATATACATTAGCGATTCTCTCGAAAGGGCATAAAAATATACCTGATATAAAATGAATACCTATTTCCTTCACATTACATATTACCTAGGGTAAATGCACTGGTTCTCGACCAGTTAACCGAATTATCAACCATGTGAGTGGTAAATTCGTGTGAAAGCCTATAACATATTATTGAAGTCAGTGTAGGTATACCGATTCCTTGATAACTTGAGAGTAATTTGTGGATATGTTTCAAGCGTTTGTTTGCATTAAACTTTTGAAATCTTGAAGGAAGGAAGGAAAACAATCTGGAACCATGGTTCTTGCCCACCCCGCAGACTTCTCAACCATTTTTATGTTGGTTCTCGACCACCGTCCATCAGATTGATTCACTAGGAAATTAAATTTACTTGACATTGTAAAGATTATAATGCAAAAACCATTTTATACTCAGGCAGACTCCTAAAAACTAAATAACAAAAAATTCTTATTTTTATACTTAGGAACCTACTGGTCATTGCCCCTCTCTTTGTTTTCGATTCCTGAAAGCATTATGAATGAACACTACAAATCAACAGGAATCAAATTTATATAAGAATTTGTGCAGCTACACTAAAAAAAATTATCGGTAGTGAATACGAAACGTTTTGTAAAATAGGCTCCTTCCACAATGGAAATTATATTTCAATTCTGACGTTCATAATGTATTGTCAAATTCAAACACTTTTGAATGAAAAAGCGCAGAACGACTATGGTGCTCGTAACTTAATAAATCTTAACATTCAAAAAACTGACAGTTGTAATTTCTGTGTCCGAACACTTATCTAATGAATACTATAGGGTCTCTTGATGTAAATTGACGTATTTGTCATCTTAACAGGTCCCGTCACATCCATAGGCATCATTAAAACAAATCTTAAAAAATGTTAATTGGTACTCAATCTTAATACATTATTGAATACTGTTTTGGAAAGATGGTGAGGTGTACTGCGTTAGGCAATTAGTTGGTTGGCAAATTTGAAATTGTCATCTTTCCAACAAATGTAATCGAACTTAGAACATGGAAAGTGAAGAGACCAAATTTTGAAAATCTGTTGAGATGACAAATACGTCAATTTACATACCTTAATGAATACCTTCCATCACTGACTCTAATAGCTATATCATTGCATCAATAGTTTTTTTTTCTTGATGCATCCTGCTTTCATTAAATTATTTGTGTAACTTGATATGTTTTCTTAAGTACGCATGTTCCTGACGTCAAAATAAGGAGAAAAATTCGTATGAATATATGTCCGCAAGTTATTCATAAATGAAATACGAAGTGTCGAAGTTTGATTCTTTTTCCTGTTTTTGTGTAGTAAATTCAGAAATGAACGTTTCACAATAGAATTGGGTATCTCTCCCGAATATCACGATCATTTTATAATTCATTCTCAAAAAACAGAAATTAAAATCAAAATTTGACACTCTCTATGTTGAATAACATGCGGAAATACGTTTATACAAACTTTTCTTCTTATCTAAACGTCAGCAACCTGATCCTGAATATTTTACATGTAACTATAAGAAACACCCTGTATATATTAAAATAATTTAGTTGGTTTCGCAACAAATCATTGACCGAGAAATTTGTTAATTTTATATGGAAAACAACTGACTATACTAGTATGTCCCTTCAACTAACATTGTAGTTCCAATAACAACCTAGTTAGTAATAGTGCCGACCTAAGTTTGTAAACCCCATATATTCGAGTAAATTATTTCGGTTTTTTGAAACCGACATATTGCTTCAATGTATATAGTTCGATATATTTTGTAATTTCGAGAAATGCAAGCTTGCAATTCAGAATATCGGTTTATGAACGATGGCATAGGTGAAAGAATTTGATAGGATATACCGTTTTCGATACAAATGAGGAAATATTACCTGATTAGACTACGCAAATCAATGTATAACATTGATTTGTAAACATAAGTATAGATAATTTGTTGAATAAATATATCATTCAATATTGGACAGTTAATAGCAACATAACATTTTCTGCTGGAACTACTGAATTTCAGCTCGTTGCTAGATATTTTTTCAGTGTACTCAGAGTAATTCTTAGAGAATGAATATATCATCTTGAAATGATAATTCCTTTTGTATATCCAACCACTTCGATAAATTTAAAATTAAACTACGCATAAATATCAATGATCTCAAATAACGAAATCAGATTGGGATTGGCACAAACAACTACGACATCAAAATTACAGAAACTGCTCATCTTTCTTGAATTTGATCACCGTGTATAGGAAAAATTTGTCAGGTGCATAATATATGGCGAAGAATGTTCCAGATATAGATAAATTGGGTAAATTATGTTTATAGCAAATATTTTGTTTCCTTATAAATTCAATTAGAGCCTTATCAGTGGATTTCATTCCAAACAAGCTGCTACTGCTCCAGAGATAATTCCATATTCATCACTGACAATAAATAACTTTGACGTTATTGAAATCATGACTGCCAAGAAGCATCTTCCAACAAAGAAACTCTAAAATGAACAAATGAAAGGATTATGGAAAGTTTAAAATCCTCTCGCAATATTCGCTGTTTCTGCTTCCTCTATGAAGTAGACTTACATTAGGAAGTTTTAATTGTCCTTATTCCCATTAAAAATTGATGAACACAGATTTAGTGTGGAAGGGTGTCTTTAATAATTGATAATTTTGGCGGGAATGCTTACATTAAAGAATATTCGGGTAGTGCCAGCCAACGCTTCAGAATACTTCTTTATACATCATCATCCGTATCGGATGTCTTCAATTGCATTCGTTGAAACAAAATTTGTTCATGAAATGTTCGACAAGCGCTCATGTTTGCGAAAACTTTGTTCCGTTCGACTAATGAAAGAGCAATACTTGAAAAAGATAATGTTGATCCAAGAGATGAGATAGACTGGTCTGAGATATAGTCAGAGTCGGATTCAGGGGCGATGAATTTCAAGAAGCGGCAGAGAAAAAAACAAGCAGCAATATATTATAATATGTCGCCGACGAGACACTAAGTATATATTATGTTGCTTCGTGCTTTTTCCGAGGCTTTTTCTATGCCTCCTCCTAACTCGTCGCCTTCTGAAGCAAAAATTAGACCGCTGGCAGTCGGCACTGCATCAAAAGGACTAGGTTGGAATACTGTTTTGCCCTAGACGGCGATGTGTCCATTTCGCAGTATTTCGCAGTGGTCGAACGCCTCGTGGGTATTGAATGCTGACAGATGTTCACGTTGGGTCAGATTCGCACCAGATAGTGGTCATGAATACCATCTGGGGACACCCCTGCACTGATGCGATTCAATGCTGGGAACCGGGCTGTGCGTAGTCATCAAGCGTTCCTGAACAATTCGAGCACAACCCATCAGCATTTAGGAAAGAATCAATTGCAACTGTATTCATAGATTTCGGGAGGATTTAAGATAATGATCTGCGTGTCATATATATATATCTAGGAATATAGTTGTTTTTCTCGTTATCTTCCATTTTCGTTAATTTTATGAACTATTGTGGTATAGACATTGAGTTTTTGATAGAGAGCTCTTTCAAATATTTTGCTATGTTGATCCAAGAGATGGGATCGATTGGTCTGAGTTATAGGCAGTGACGGATTTAGGGGGGAGGTGCTATAAGACTCATCAGACTCAGATCAGCGGCGAATTTCAAGAAGCGGTAGAGAAAAAGAGAAAAAAACGGTCAGCAATATATTCGTCGCCGCCGTGGCGTGCTTTTTTTATGCCGCATCTTAACTCGTCGCCTTTTGAAGCGAAAATTAGACCGCCGGCAGTCGGCACATAGATACTTTTATCTGATGAAGATAGAAAAGCCGCATCCTACTCAGTGAAGGTAATTTCGGGATTCGTCTAACTCAATAACAAATAACAAAATCCGAGTTCAGTATTCAATTGGTGAAGTATATCCAGAATCAATTGCAGAATATCACGCATCGCACGGCGTCGGCGTCCCTTTTAAGTGACCGACTCGTGGCGCACCTGTACTCACTTCAGAGGGAACTTCACACATGCCGACGCCGCGTGGTTCGGGATATTCTACCATTGGTTTTGGATATACTTTAATAGTACATATCTGAACTGAGATTAGAAAACATTAGTAAAATTGAAGATGTTGCATTGTGCAAACAGCAGAAGATGAATAAACAAAAGAAGTTGGATGGAGTTGTCCTAAAATACATTAATTTGTTCCTTAGTTTAAATGAGACAGAATCAGAACTGACAGATCCGTCTCCGGAAATTCACATTCTCAAGAAGTGAATGGTAAAATTTATATTTTTTCACATTCGGCGAACGTGTAGGTTCACTGTAGGTACTTTGAATTTTGAAACTAACAATTGAAATGTATTATTTGGCGGTGGCGCGGCGGCATGGAATAGTTAGGCGTAAGTGAGTATAAATCCGGCACTGGTTATAGGAACTTGATTTTTTCCATCAAATTTAATAGCTCTAAGACCCATGAATAAATGAAGTTACAAGAACTTCATACTTTTTATCGATAGATCAGATGATATGAATAGCAAACATGACCAATTTGTTACATTTCGTAAATTTGTTGACCGATGACTGCTGCTTCAATAGGGCAGGCATGGACTGATTATTTGAGGTTAACTGAGACTGCCGGAACTTCTAATCTCATGGAGTTTGGAGAAGTAACTTCGAGACTAATACTCAGATATTTGTTACACATATTTTTCCTGTTTTCCGGTGTCCTCCAGGTAATCTTACCGAGGCATATAACCTCCAGAAATTTAAGAAGAACACCAATTCCTACCTTATTTCCCTTGGTTCTCACGATGTTCTCTGAACATTACAGGATATCCCTTTTCGTGGGAACCAAAACATGAAAAAAAGTGAGACATTCCATAGCAATTTCTCAAATCACAATTATGATACCAGAAATTCTAATCATCTATGTGTTCCCGCACACAAAACTCAGTAACTGGAGAATCTTCTTCTTCTTCCTTGTTTCTTTAACGTCGGCCTTTTTCTGCTACTGAGGCTAATTGTTGAATATATTATCAGTTAGGCAAAAATCAAAACTCGAGTCACTGAACTATAAACATAAAACAAATAGGATTCAGGGCGCCGTAAATGTCTAGCTGAATAAGGGTATTTTCATAAATACAGTTTCGAGTATATGCCACGTGTTTTATATAAACAAAGCTAGGAAGTAGCGAGTCTGCTGGAAATAATTGTGAGTTAGTCTTTTGAAGATAATCGAATATAGATCATCGACACTATTTTATGTGTTTGATTTCTTTTGTCCCTGTAACCTGCGTTTATTTTAAAAGGTTATGGGCCCAGAATTCGCGTAAAGACTAAAACGAATTTTACATAGTGTTTTACGTGTACTATCCATTCTCAGGAAAATAAAAAATGGAAAGCAAGAACAATAAGAGAAACATTCAACAGTTTAACGGCGAACGGTATAGTGTGTGGAAATTTCGTGTCAAGTCGTTACTGGCGGAATTAGATCTTCTGAATGTCATCGAGGAAGAAGTTCCTGAAGAACCGAGTGACGAGTGGAAAAAACGTAATCTGAGTGCCCGAAGTGTAATTGTCGAGTTATTGAGTGACTCATTTTTGGGATTTGCGAAAGGCCAATCTACAGCAAATGACATATTCCGAAGTTTAGATGCGATTTATGAGCGAAGAAGTCTAGCTACTCAACTTGCATTGAGAAAAAGACTACTAAACATGAAATTAAGTGCTGATATGAATTTGTTACTACATTTCACTCACTTTGATGATCTTATTACCGAATTACTCTCAGCAGGTGCCAAACTAGATGAGATGGATAAAATTTCGCATCTGTTGCTCACTTTACCATCTTCTTATGACGGAGTAATTACTGCACTGGAAACATTAAGTGAAGATAATTTGAATTTATCTTTTGTGAAGACAAGATCAGGCAGTGAAGATGGAACGAGACATAACAACAACAAGTTTGAAAGTTCTTCAATTAAGCAGTACCCAATCAAGTACAAGGGTTACTGATGCGAATAATTTGAAACATATTCCAAAGAGAAAGAAGAATAACTTTCTACGAAATAAAGTCAAATCTCAAAGAAAATTCAAAAACTCGCAACACTCTCCCTATAAATCATCGAATATTAAATGTGATCATTGTGGAAGAAGAAATCATCTGATGAAAGACTGTTATTTCTACAAACAAACGCATGAAAAACAACACACAATCCAAATGGTTCAGCCCAAACGACCATCAGCTGAAGGGCATGGCCTCGGACATGGTTTTGCCTTCATGATGAACAACCAAACACAATTAATTGGAAACGACGACCAAATTTCATTCCTCATTGATTCTGGAGCGACAGACCACATTGTTAATCAAGAACATCTCTTCACGAAGATTTATGATCTACCAGTTCCAATGAAAATTGCGGTAGCCAAGAATGACACAAGTGTCTTCGCAACAAAAAGAGGATCTATTGACGTAGTTTCAAATCTCGGTGTCAAAGGAAAACTGGATGACGTCCTCTTCATACCTGAAGTGACTCACAACCTGATCTCAGTGTCGAGGATGCAAGAAAATGGAATGACAGTTATCTTCGATTCAACTGGAGTGAGGATTGAGAAAAACAACATTACTGTAGCCACAGGTGAGCCCGTAAATGGTTTAATAGGTATAACCTTCAAAATACCTAAAAACCATGGGAATCTTCTAAATATGGTTAACACTAAAAACTACCAAATATGGCATGACCGGCTAGGGCATATAAATGGCCATTTTTTTTCAAAATTAAAAAAATATCGAATGGTAGAAGATGTTAACCATATTGATGATATTTATCCACAAAACAATACATGTGAAGCTTGTTTATACGGAAAACAAGCAAGATTGCCTTTTTCAAAATCAAAACTAAAAAAACATGTTGAACGACCACTATTCATAATTCATACTGATGTTTGTGGACCAATAACACCTCCTACAATCGATAATAAAAATTATTTTGTAACGTTCATTGATGATTTCACACATTATACAGTGACCTATTTATTGGAATATAAATCTGAAGTCCTGAAAGTCTTCAAAGATTTCGTTGCAAAGAGTGAAGCACAGTTCAATTGCAAAATTGTGTATTTTTATTGCGATAACGGAGGTGAATATTTGTCAAATGATTTCAAAGAATATTGTGTTCAGAAGGGCATCACTTTTCATTTAACTGTACCACATACACCTCAACAAAATGGTGTAGCAGAAAGGATGAATCGTACGATAACTGAAAAAGCACGTGCGATGATCATTTCATCAGGGTTGGATAAATCTTTCTGGGGTGAAGCTGTTTTAACAGGCACATACCTCATAAATATTTCACCAACAACTGCTCTGAATGTGCATAAAACACCATATGAACTGTGGCACAACAAAAAGCCCAGATTAGAACATTTGAGAATATTTGGATCTACAGTTTATGTTCATATTAAAACTAGAAAAACCAAATTTGACAATAAGTCATTTAAAGGAATCCTAGTCGGATATTCTCCAAATGGATATAAGGTGTGGAATGTGGAAATGGAAAGTTTTCTGGTTGCTCGTGACGTAATTGTTGACGAGACCAGTTTAAAATCACTAGACCTACAAAAAGTGATACTGAATCAACTTCAGAGCCAAAAACTAAGAAAACTGACTCAAACTCAGACAAATTAGTTATTTTTGAACACGAAAATATTCAAAGTCATACACAAACAGCAAATGAATCAGAACTTATCAATTTACGAAGAAGTGAAAGAATCAAACATCAACCTAAGCCTTACTATACCGATGATCTTGATCAAAACATATATAATGTTACTTATAACAAGATACTTATCAGTGCATACTCTCTCGAGAATAGTATACCTAATTCCTATAGGGAAATTGATTCAAGACCTGATAAGGATCAGTGGGAGCAGGCTATAAAGGATGAAATTGATTCATTACTTTCGAATAATACTTGGTCGTTAGTAAAGAAGCCCGCTGACAAAAATATTGTCGATTGTAAGTGGGTATTTACTATAAAAATTGATGAACATGGAAATCCTATGAAATACAAGGCGAGACTAGTGGCAAGAGGTTTCAGTCAACAATATTTGAGTGACTATAACGAAACTTTCGCACCTGTTGCGCGTATATCAACTTTCAGGTTCCTCTTAGCCTTCTCAAATCAATATAATTTACTAGTCCACCACATGGATGTAAAAACCGCATTTTTAAACGGTATTTTACATGAAGAGATCTATATGAAGATTCCTGAGGGCATAAATGTAGTTTCTGATAAAGTATGTCGATTACATAAGTCAATTTATGGGTTAAAACAATCATCAAGATGTTGGTTTGAACGATTCGACAAAACGATGAAAGAAATTGATTTTAAAAGTTCGTCAGTCGACCCTTGTTTATATTTCTTAGATAGGGGTAACATAAATAAAAACATATAATATGTTATTCTATATGTCGATGATCTATTAATTAGTACATGTGATAAAAACACTATGTCAAATTTTAAGAACTATTTGAGGAAGCAGTTTCAGATGACAGATTTACAAGATGTAAAACTTTTCTTAGGTATTAGAATCCAAAGATCTGAAAACATGGTAACTTTAGATCAAAGCAATTATTTGAAGACAGTTTTGCATAAATTCAAAATGTATGATTGCAAACCAGTAAAAACACCTTTAGAAAGTAAATTGAATTACATAAAATTGAACAGTGATGAAAAGAGTAATGCACCCTGTAGAAATTTGATAGGATGTATTATGTATGCAATGCTGTGTACACGTCCAGACCTTTGTATATCCATAAATATTTTGAGTAGATATCAAAGTAAATCTAATAATGAACTTTGGATAAGCTTGAAGAGAATTTTGAGGTACATTAAAGGATCTGTAGACCTGAAATTAACTTATATTCGTAATGATAATTGTGTCAATATGATTGTGAGCTACGTAGATTCGGATTGGGGAAACAATGAAATGGACAGAAAGAGTACAACAGGCTACATATTTAAAGCCTTTGGAAACTGTACAATTTCCTGGAATTCAAAAAGGCAAAACTCTGTAGCTGCCTCCTCAACTGAAGCAGAATATATGGCTCTTTTCGAATGTGTAAGAGAATCTATATGGTTTAAAAATTTATTAGCCAGCTTAAATATAAATTTAACAGCTCCAATTCCAATTTTCGAAGATAATAATGGGTGTATTACAATAGTAAAAAATCCAACGAACCATAAAAGAACCAAACATATTGACATAAAATATCATTTTTCTCGCGAACAAGTATTAAAAAATAATGTAACAATAAAATATATTCCAACAGGTGAACAACTGGCAGATGCCTTCACGAAACCTTTACCTGCAGCAAAATTCCAATTCATAAGATCGAATATTGGACTACTCTAATTTTGTATTTTATGTAATTCCCTTCATTATTTTGTCAAGTTACATGTATAAGGCTCATTTATTCATTAGGGTATAAGTTACTTGAATCCACTTTAGTTTTTCTTTTTGAGTGGGAGTGTTGAATATATTATCAGTTAGGCAAAAATCAAAACTCGAGTCACTGAACTATAAACATAAAACAAATAGGATTCAGGGCGCCGTAAATGTCTAGCTGAATAAGGGTATTTTCATAAATACAGTTTCGAGTATATGCCACGTGTTTTATATAAACAAAGCTAGGAAGTAGCGAGTCTGCTGGAAATAATTGTGAGTTAGTCTTTTGAAGATAATCGAATATAGATCATCGACACTATTTTATGTGTTTGATTTCTTTTGTCCCTGTAACCTGCGTTTATTTTAAAACTAATCACCGACGCCGGTGGGCACACTACCCCCAACCGAAAATTTTGCCGAATCCTCTGGTGTTCCAACCAGAGGTAGGGATCTTTAACGAGTCCAACATCCATGGCCTCGGGACCGCCGGCTTAACGTGCCCTCCAAAGGACGGCATATCCGTACCATATCTTGTGCTCATTGATATGGTAGCTGTAGCTATGATATGCTCGAATGGTCACCCATCCAAGTACTAACAGCGCTCGACACTGCTTCACTTCAGATATCGAACGGCTAGTATTAAATCATTTATTCATCAACAGAGTCTTAAAACAATACATCACATATTTCACTCATATTTGTATATAATAGATTTGGCATATCTGGGAGTATGCCTGAACGTCCCTCCACTGACGCAGAGGTGGCTGGTGTTAGCCAAGGAATGTGAGAGGATATGTGAGGTGTTCGTCGCAGTGACCTAGGGCTCTCCTAGGGCTAGGCCCTTTATATAGGTAATCTCGCTGGTGGTACCCAAAGGGGTGGGGGAGTTGCTCGTGCGCGATCAGAGTGGATAGGGTTTCTTGGGCGGTGGAGGAAAAATAAAATTGATAAAACTAAAAAACCTCCTTCTTGTTTGTCTTGGGCAGTTGTGCGCATGTGTCTCCACATGGGCACTTCTGCCCGAGTTCAGTGTGTTTTATGACACTCTGTTATTTTCAAGCTTGGGAGATAGTGCTGTCTAGAGTCTCCTCGGTGGCTCGGACATGTCCGAGCATCCGGGGAGGTTCCCGACTATAGATTATCAGGCTCCCTAAACACATCGGTTGATGCATATATCAGCCTTCGTTTTTTGTGTATGCTATGGTGTTGCTGAGTGTTCTGATGTTCCGGGTAAGGTCTCTTCCAGCGATGTGGTATTTGTAGAATATGTTGGCTATTTTCACAATGTATTCATTGATTCAAATTACCACATCTCTCGTGGAGATCTGCCACTCGAGAGTATCAATCACCATTGGTGATAATACGAAGTACATTGTTATCTGCAGCACCTGTAACCTATTCATATGAGTAGGTATGTCATCACAGGTCTGATGATCTTCTTGTACACCAGGACCTTATTCTCCTGTGAGAGAGGGGAGGTCCTGGATAACAAGGGATACATCTTCTTGATTGCAGCCTGCGTTTTCTGTATCAAATGATTGGTGTTTTTCCTAAGACTCATACGGGTGTCCAATTTGACTCCCAGGTATTTCACGGTGGTCGTGTCTGCCACCTCAACCCCTTTGACGGTCAAAGGTCTGCTCAGTCTGCAGTTGTTGCCTTTCTTGTGGAAGTTGATGACACTTCTGTCTTCGTACTATTGATGCAGATCTTTGACTCGTCAAAGTACGGTATGATTCCCCTGTCTAGATGAAACTGGATCTGTGCCCTGGCGAACGGCTAGTGCCTTACCTGAGAAGCTAGGGCGATGCCCTAACTGGAGAATAGTTTTAGGGGCGCCGTGGCCGAGTTTGTCTATGCGCTATAATTCGCTAGATAGCCATTCACGATGCGAATTCGAATCCGGCTATCGGCTGAGCATTTTTCTTTAAAAAGTGTGATTCTTGCTTGTAATCCTGGCAGCAGCTCGATGCCCTAGAAGTGGTTCGTATTCTATTATAAGCTGTTCATGGCTCTTCATGGCCCCGCACAAGTTACGACTTCTGGGGAGTTGGTTCCCAACTTTGAAGTAGCGATATACAATAAGGGAATAAAAAAGTACAATAAACTTTCACTAAATACTAAAATAATCTGTGCTAAAAGTATAAACTCGTTCAGTGGTTTCAAAAAGACAATAGAACTTATGATGAATAATAATGTTTCTATAGTGTAAACGAATACCTCCAGGATAGCTTGTAAGAGCCTTCTTTATTTGTTATATATTCTTTTTAATATGTGACAATTTTTAGCTTATTTCAAACACACTTCTTAAAGAAAGTTATTGAGTCGTCCTATACATTCTCGTAAAGTCACAAAGGATGAATAAATATTTCAATTCCTATTCAATCTATCTATCTATTTAGGTCCCTAACAATACAGTGGGGTAATTGAATGCCAATAATTCATTATCAGTCCATTGATATTTCGATAATCTTCAATAAATTTGTGGTATTACATATGATAATCCTTTCCTCGCAAAATTAAAACAGTTTGGTCGCCCCTTATGAGACAGTCAATAAAAAACCAATCGGCAGACGACATGCTCTAAAACCCTCCGGTGACACGCATGTGGAAGATGCCGTAACCAAATCGTGTTAAAAATCAGTTCGGAAAAAAATCCCAAACTGCTTTGTTATGCACCCCATCTGTAAGCCCCAATGCTCGCACTATTTCATTGTGATTTATTAGCACTTCGGTAAAAGAATCGAAAAAAGTAGTCGGAATCAATCAAGCATTACTCGAGTGAAGGAGACCTGCGGAAGATATAGTAGTCGGGTCAATAGGAGGTCAGTGTCAGTACTGTCAGTGCAAGACGTTTCGGCGATCTGATGTACAGGGTGGGCCGAATTGGACAGTGGCGAAATTAGAATGTTTTGGACCCAACGCAAAATACATAAGGAGTCTCAAATTACGAATACTGAATAAAAATGAATGAACGAGCTAAACCAGCTCTATTTTTTAGTTTACTTTATTTTACATATACTTGACAAAATATTTCTTCGCATTAAATAGAAGCAACTCTTGAAAATAATCTCCTGACGTTTTTTATCAAAAAAAAAACATTATTAACTTTGAATTCAATAGTATATTATGTGTTTTACTGTTTTACCACTAACCAAACCGATTTTTTACACTTCGACACGTGTTTTGCTAACTATGTTAGCATCTTCAGGAGAAGATTAAAATAAATATGTTTCAAGTGTTAAAAACGGCCTTTTAGTAACGAGTATTTTATCACGAGCGCAGTAGAGCGGAGCGAGTGTTCAATAATCGAGTGTCTAGAAGTGTTTATAAACGCGTTACATACTATACTTTTTCTACGAACTCTTAATTCCTCTTTTCGACAGGATAATATACAATGCGACTGCATGCAACCAACGAGTCACGTACGTATGAGTGATATATATATAAGTGATATTGGATGTAGATGTGGCCAGGTTTGCTTACCAACAAGTTCTTGGGCAATGAGTTCCAGAGCTTTGCTGTTCTGTAGACAAACGAGATCTGACGAAGTGCTGTTCGGAATATTATTTTCACAGCGAATGGATGAGCTGACTGGGATTGTCGAGATCGTCTGACTGGTATTGCTGGTGATGGAATGATAGCAGAGGTTTCTGAGAAAGATTCGCCGTGGAAGTATCTATAAAAAAATTGGTCGTCGACGGGTGTTCTAATGAGGTCAAAGAGTTCGTGAGTTTGGCATCACCCTCCTGGCGAATGGTCCTTATCTGGATGAAATCTAAGAACATCAGCGTATGATTGGCTGCTGATTCCCTTATTTGAGAACAATATTCTAAAAATGTGCTTTGTAGATTATGAGAAGCTGTTGAGGTGTGTAAAGTAGATTTTCGCACGGTAAAAATCCGAGTTTTTGCCAAGCGGTTTTCGCAATGAATCGGAAATGATTCTCTCAGGAAAGAGTATTGCTGATGGAAATCGAGCATTCGGTCTTGGTGGGAATGGTGGTACCAGACATTGCTATGCTATATCAGACGAACTGTGTTCCGCCTTTCTAGAGAAAATACAGGCATGAGTTTTGGTGAAGTCGAATTCAACTAGGTTGTTGGTTCCCTAGCCAGTAATTTCAGCAAGATCGTCATTGACAGCAATGACCTGCCTTTGTCGTAAGTTCTTTGATTCCTGGGAAGAAATGAGAATTCTGTAAGAGAACGCAGTATGGAGAATACTATCGTCTGCAAATCTGTGGATTGGGCAAGTGGTTTGCTCCCAACAGATCATTGATATGGTGCTTAAATTGGTCCTTGTGGAACTCCGGCATTGACGGCTTTGATATCAGTATCTTTCCTGGTAATCTTCCTGAATTGTATTATTACTTGATATCTGGCAACCTTGGTGATCTCGCTGATCTAATGTGTACAAAGATTCCTAACATTCTCGATAAGTTCTTAGAAGTTGGTATCTAACCTAATGAGGACGGTGACTAAATATCGCGTGATACGCAGATGTCGTCCTATTGGATATTGATCACACGATTCATGTGATTTCACATGCCCAACTAGATTGAGATAATGTTCATGAGTCTGTGATCAATCATAGTTTTCTCAGTTAATAGCAGCAGAACTTTTTGGGTTTTTGTGCTGGAACTACCGAATTTTAGTGCTCGTTGCAATTATTTCTTCCGTGTGACTGACTTTAAGGAGCAAACGTCGAAATGCCTTTCTGGATTCCGCCAAAAGCCTTTGGCTCTTGGAGTTTCCTGTGAATTCGCCAGTGTCACTGAGATTAATTAGTTGCTGGCAGAGAGGCAATATGGTATGTTTAATGGGAATTTCCTTCAGAAGCGTCTCTCACTCCAGATGCCCTTCAGCAGCAGAAAAAATGTTATTTTCCTGATGCTTTTATGGACACAAAAAGACATAATAAGTGAGCGGATAATTATTATTGGTGTTCGTGGTCGTGGAGTAGAGAAATAACCGAGGGACTTGATGTTTTTTTGTACGGTCGTTATAAATGATAACCTCGAAAGCGATGGACATTGCATTAAAATTATTTTCTTTCTCGATGGCTTCGTTAACATGTCTTTAGAATGATCCCTCACTTCCCATGATTATTTCGACGTTCAACGAACAATAATCAGATGAAATAAGATTCAATACACCACGCCCAACTATAATTTTTAGTCACAGGCACTAGGATTCAGAACACTATCACCTATCACTATCCCTACTATCCGTAATAAAATTACTATCACTACTGATATATTAAAAATGTAAATGTAAGTTTGTTTGTCGGACTTTCATGCCAAAAATACTCAACCGATTATCATAAAACTTTGTATACGTATTCTCAGTTGTATAAAAAAGGATAAAGGATACTCTTTATTGACAAAGGAGATAGACATTTCACGGCGGGTGAAAACAAATGTTTTGGCAGACATGATTGTTTGACACAAAATACCTAACATTCAGACATGAAACTCTATACGTCGCTACCGTAGATATTAATAATCAGAATACGTCTTTTGGGACTTGTAAATCTCGGATGATTCAGATGATGAAAATCAGCAGGTGGGCACTTCGAAGGCGCAAATTCATTACTGTATGGGAGATACCCTCCAGATTTCTTGCTATTCAGTGACTTGACCACGAAACCACGAATGACATTGACGTTTTAGTCTTCTGCGCAATCAAAATGAACAAATTCAATACTATCTGAATCTAGAGACAGGGCGCAACAAATGATTCATCATTCGCGTGCAAATTTGACAGATGGCCGACCTTGGAGGTGAAACAAAGCTGACAACCTCACCTTTCTCATTCGTTTACAAAGAATTGAAATAGATTTTCATAATTATTTTGGCATAATGAATCGTGTTTCTTGGAACATTTATTCATTCAAGCCTGCCATCACATTGTGCTGTTGTACAATGCACAAAAATACAGCGAAATTTGAACGTTGCATACAAAATCAGCGCGAGCGAACACGCGAGTAAGAGCTAGTATTCAATAGAAGTTTCATTATTATAACTTATTTCATAACTTCATAGTATATAGAAATCTCAGAGATAGTCATTCAGTGAGTAAATCTTCGTAGTTTATACTCTACCTAATAATTTCAAAGTGTGGAACCTGCATGGTTTTTAACGAAGTGATTATTCCGCAAACACTAGGTACATCTCAAAACAACTCATAAGTTCGAGTATATTCTATTGACAAAGAGAATTTTACTGTTGGTAGCATTCATTTTGTAGTAGGTAACTACCGAGATTTCTACGAAGTTGTTGCTACTTTGTATTCTATCACATAACAATTGAGTGAATGTTTGGTGTGAGATATTCGTGATTTGAGTTAATTTTATTTTGTGTAGAAGACTTCAGTCCCATTCACGTATACCTCGATAATAATATATAACCAGTCTCAAGAGTATATACTCACTAGAGTCTAGCCATAGCACCAGTGCGAGAATATTGCGCCTGGTGCGCAGGTCGCTGGGCGCGAGAAATTGCAGCGAAACAAAAATAAATAAGTCATTGTGAAACAATGAAATGTATGTAAACAACTGGAAGGGACCCACTGTGAACGACGAGTGAGGCAAAATATTTTTCAGGCAACCCGCAGTGTTTACGGATACCTATCTCTCTCTATCTTGTGTTGGCTAATGGGAAGCGCTCGCATAATTTGAAATATTTTCTCGTTTTTTGCTTCTATTTAAGAGTAAACGTGATTAAATAAAAATATTCATTTAGGAAAAAGGATAATGTTGTAATCAATTATCATTAAAAAATTATTACTGATTTTTTTATTGACTTTAAAATGAAATTTCAATATTATTCTTACAGGATCAGGAAGTCAAATGAATACAAAATTGAAATTATATATTTTAATTCAAATTTCACAATATATTGTACAGGGTGAGCGAAGCACAATGTCTCAGAACTATCAGAAGGAAAAGAAAAACGATAGGAAAAATTTGAAAAGAGGTTCTTGAATGGTATTGATGAGTGCATTTTGAGCATAATTTCCATAGGTTCCCATTTCTCCATTAGGTCACTCATTAATTGTCATTACTATACCCACTGTTGGAAATTGATTGAACTACTTATTCTTTCATGTTTGAAATTTTTAGGTCTCTCCTTTTTACTTTTTGTCTCAGTATATGTTCACTTTTCTCCTCAATACAATATCCTTCTCTAATGAAACAGTTTGAGTTTCTTTATTGATCAACTTCGAAACTTGGGAGGTGGAAGTGGTAGGCAAGTCAAAGTCAATAACATGGAAAACTTCTTCCTTTGGACCCAAGTTATGAACGTCCACAGATGCATCCTGAAAAGAAATTACTAGCTAGTTTTTTTATTTTAAGTGCAAACATACTTCTTTTTCATTATTAATCAACTAGGTACCTATGAGTTTTCTTATTTTCCTAGGGGAATCAGCATTTTTTTATAACAAATGCTGAGGAAATGAAAATATACTGGGTACAGCATCTGCTTTCAAAAACCTAGCAGTACCTGGTATGCCTGAATAATCTGTTGGCAGGAAATGCTCCCCACAAAGCTTGCTGCTTTTAGTTGGAGTCCAATTCTCACTAGGAACTGCCTTTATCCATAATTCGAGAATGCCTGGTCTTTTGAATGGAAAACTGCAATAAATAATATTACTCAATATCAATATGGAAGTATTTAACTTTGACAAATGAAATAGGTATAGTTTTTGAACATATTCTGAGACTGGACATTGTAAACCTAACTGATGATCATTTCATGAACTATATTTTTCAAAAATCTGAGAACAATATTCAACTTACCCATGGAAATGCTGATTTCCTTTTGTTTTGTTCATTCTTCTTGCATCCAAAGGCGACACAATAAATCACCATTGTTTATCAATACTAATCACAAACCTTCTCAACAATCAGTTCAGTGTTCACAACAACAAATTCAGTCCTTTTGTTACAACAAAACACGCCAAATGAATAGATGTTTCACCTCGTATTTCACATGAACTAAGACAATGAACTTATGTCTTCACTTTCTTGCCTGTGTAGCTGACAGAAAAAATTTTTTACTACTTTAATTATTAGATAAAAGAAAATTTATACACCAATCCACCATTAAACAACACGAGTTGGAAGAGGACAGGTATCCGTAAATCATGCTATCTTTGTTGCAGCTGCCCCTGACACACTTTGTGCTATTCGAGAGAACGATCGTATCCCTTCCAGTTGTATTGAGTTCATTGTTGTGAAATGATATTGCGCGTCGCTCGCTGCTCGCTGGGCGCGCGAAATTGCAGCGAAACAAAAACAAATAAGTCATTGTTGTGAAATGATACATTAGACAACTGCTTTCCTAGTTGATACCATGTTACAGGGTGATCCCTAGAATCGTGACAAACCTCCCAAAGACTTATTACCCACGGAATTTCAAAAAAATTTCACCAACTACCTCCTCTCCCTATCCTCCCTAGTTACGCACAATGTTCTTGGAACATTATAGGAATCTCCTTTCTTGCGCTCCAAGAGATTAAAAAAAAGTTAGTTTAGCCTAGAGTCCCTGTATATACCTTAGACAAGAGTCCGGACACAGCTATACTTCTGTTATTTTCTGTTTTCAAAAAATGCATTGATGATTGAATAAAGGAATAAGACATATATATCGAGCTCTGTCATTTCAATTCCCCTAGTATCAATGATTGTCAGAAACAATTTTGAGGGTTAGATTATTCGTCAAACCGTTCATAGCCGCGTAGGTAGAAGTGAGAAATAGGGCTATCTTAACTAGAATAACTATTAAATTTTCAAATAATAAACAACAGGGTGTTCAAATTTGGAATCGATAATTTTCATAATCAATTCCTGAGATGGCTATTGCAAATTTTCGTCATCAGATATTTCTCCACTTTATTAGATATAAGGAAGATAATTCAAGTGTTCTACGTGGTATCACATATAGCCAAGAAAATATAGTTGTTTTCTGTTGGGATATAAAAAAATAAAAGATATAAAATTGTTTAAATTCAGAAATCATCAGAAATAAAAGTGACAAAATCAAAACAACAATATATTTGATAGCGAGTGCTTTATAAATTGTGTCGGTTGCCCACCTCTTCCTGCAGTCTACATTCACCTGAAAATTTTGAATTTGATCTGAATTAAAAACACCGTGGACTGATGACATAGCACATTGCAGTTTTTCTAAATCTTCGAGTTTTTATTTCAAACTTTCAATTTCTTTCCGCATCATCTCATTCTCATTTTCTTTCTCTGCGATCGTATCATTCAGTAATTCCCAATACGATGACGACGGGACTCTTTCAATTTGAAATCCATCAGCTGACGCTTGAGCTTGAAAGAATCTTTATCAAAATGGGCCAAAAATTCTTCTTTCTTGTACTGTTTTTACAAGTGAATTTGAATATTTACCTCACATATTGCGGATTTCTTGAAATTAGTTTTCCATTCTGGACGTTTCATTGAATCCCTTTTCTAATAAATTATCGCAATAATGTAGGCAGCAGGACATTGACATAATTTAAAATGCTAAATTTTGGCGCTCATAAAATTTCGAAGTGACAGTGACAGAAATTCTAAATAATTTTAAAAAAGCGGGCGGACGACTATGGTGTTTCACATTATCAGGTGGGCAAACCAAATGGAACAAAATATTAAAAACCCCAACGGCTGTCAGTTAGGTGTCCGGACTCTTGTCTAAGGTATATACAGTGACTCTAGTTTAACCCTAACCAAATAAAAGTTCAGTTTAAGCTACTTATCATTAAACATCATGTAATAACATGAATATCGAAGACTGGAATCATTGGCACGATAATCACACTACAGTCACTACACTGCTTGATACCACACTAACCAAACCGAATTTTCAACGTCTCAACATGTGTTTCGCTAACTATGTTAGCATCTTCAGGAGAAAATTAAAACTGAATTTCCCATTCAGCTAACCGTGAAAGACACTATTTCGCTTGTTCGAGTTTGCATTTACTTTATGAATATATTCCTCTGGTTTAAAATAACAGAAAAATTACCTATATAGTATTATTGTCGAAATTTAGTACTTTTTGATGCATTTCCTTCAGCATCGGAGATAAGAAAATCAATCCAAATGATAAAGGCATCCTCCAAAACTCTGATGTTAGGTACCTACCTATACATATACCAAAAGATATTGGAGCATTTCCATATCGTCCTGTTCCTAAAATTTGCATCAAAAAGTAATTGAATAACATCTTTTCGAGATAAAATGTTCACCTAGGTATAATTATAACTGTATTTAATTAGTGTAAAGCCATAACTCAACCACTCCCGACTCCGAGAGTAGAGATAGCAATACTTTGTGGTTTTTAAAAATTAAAAATGTCCTGAGAGGTATCTAAACTTTGGAAGTATATAGGTACGCAGAAAGATGGGAATCAATCATCATGAAATTAATCCAGGCAAGGTGAACATATTCAAATTTTATTGCGTGATTGTGATGCACAGTGTGTATAGGCTATACAAGAAGATGGTTCATAAGCTTATCGAAAGAACATTTGAATTGAAAAAATTATGAAATTGCGACGACAAATAGAGATTGTATGAGTTCCTGAAAAAACTTCCACAGGTTTAATAACCCCAAAGCTTCGCCGGTCCATATACAAGCGGGTTTTGGTAGAGAGTTGTTCGACATATCTCGATGTTGGCTACAAAAAATAGTAAAAATTCATGCGAATAAATAACTACATGAATTTTCAACACAGCATTAATTTTTTCTTTCAAGCTCTCTGATAGTAAAATGTCAAAATCCAGTGACATTGTGGGGTGTCAACGAATCTATTAGGCTATATTAGACAAGCCATACCTTTTGGAATACACGATGTTTCCGAAATTGGGGCAATAAATGTAATGGATGACAGAAGACGAAAAGACAAAACGAAATGAAAGAATAAATTATTGTCGAAAAGAAAGATATTTTGAGATTATGAGCTTCAACGTTTGCCTGAAACTTTTGTGAATTATTGATCAGAGGTCCCAAGCCCAACCCAAGCGTTTGTTTTTGGCGAGGTCACAAGCAGCACCTGGAGTCTCAATGTCTTTTGCTGTGGGAGCGCACACTTTTTTTAACAAATTTCAAAACTTTTTTTTTGTGATGTATTGTGTCATTATGTCTCATAGATTAACTAATTTTATTTATTGCTCCAATTTCGGAAACACCCTGTATTACGTGTATCAAAATGAGATTTAGTAATAGGTAAATGGCGAGGTACCTAAATGGTATGTGAAGAGCAGAGTTTTGGCACTTTGTACTGTTTTTAAATTTTCAAATGGAACACCCTGAATATTATAACATTTTTTCATTTCTGAGAAAATTCCGGATCAGAATGTGACAATCATCATCCATGGCACAGTTAACAAAATTCGATAAATTATCATCCAATATTTGCCCCAGTGATACTGAATTGATGTTTTCATTTTTAATCCACTCTCAAATATATTAGTACCTTCTTATGTCGCAAGATTCGTCAGAAAATGGTCGCCATTTTAAAAATGAAGAGACACGAAAATATAATTCTGTCAACTTTATCTGAGGTCCTAAATATTATCAAGGGGTTCAAACTTGAACGATGGAAACTTATATAGACCTGAATCGCAGATTCGTGATTGTTTTCTCAATTCAGAATTTCTTTACACGTCCTGTATGATGAATATCAATTTATCATACATCCAAAAATACTTTACGTATCTAACCAAAGTTTATGACAGCTTTGACGTAGTTATAATTATTGGAAGAAATCAAAAAATATTGGAATGTTGTGTGGAATAGAAACAACAAATAATTTTCAGCGACTCATTTGAAAAAAAATAATTTTTGACATGTATAGCGAAAGTCATGTCATCTTGTTCGAAGCGGAACATAACGCCCAATTCGAATAAAAAAAAAAACAAAGAAAAAAAACAAGAACTTTATTGAAGGACACTGTGCTATAAATAAATTACAAGTAAAAAAAACTTTTAAATAAAAAGCTCTTATTTAAACGCTCTAAAAAGAAGAAAATACAATTTTTCTTAATAATTTTAACTATCAACTTATGACCTCATTATACACAATTTATATAATCATAAAAGTTTGACGCTCGATTCACTTGTGTGAATGAACTAGTACTTATATTCAATTATGTAAGATCTGCTGAGATAAAATTCTTAAAATTACAATTTAATTAAATATTGATCATAGCGACAAGCTTTCATGATCATATAAATTGTGTATAATGAGGTTATAAGTTGATAGTTGAAATTATTAAGAAAAATTGTATTTTCTTCTTTTTAGAGCGTTTAAATAAAAGCTTTTCATTAAAAAGTTTTTTTTTTACTCTATTTATTTTTCAATTTTTAGTTATCGCTAGCTGGATTTTTCGATTAACTCTCAACGAGCCTTTTCATTTGATACCCATTATATTGAAAATGACCATTCCGCCATCTTGGATGGTCCGCCATAATGGATTCAGAATAACGTCACATTATTTTTCGAATTACTCTCAACGAGCCCTTTCATTTGATACCCATATTGTAGAAGTAGATTAAAAATGACCATTCCGCCATCTTGGATGGTCCGCCATATTCAATTCAGAATGACGTCACATCATTTTTCGAGTTACTCTCAACGAGCCTTTTTATTTGATACCCATTATATTGAAAATGACCATTCCGCCATCTTGGATGCAGGGTTGTTTTGTTTTGAACATTTTGTTGTAATCAACTGTTTTAAACATGTTTTAAACATGTGCTTAAGTTTTAAACAGTTTTTGTTCAAAACAGTTTAAAACATGTTTAAAACACTTATATTGAACAAGCGTTTTTTTTTTCATTTTCTTTATTATTATAATGAATGAAAATAGGAAAAATTCTGAGATACATTATACAAACTTTTTAACATACGTACATAGTACGTGATAATATCAATTATGTATTCATTAATAATAGGAATTAGGAACATAGGAACAATTGGAAAATTTAAAACATTTTGCATACAAGCGTTCACAAATTTTTCACGGTCTTTCAATCTCATAATCATCAATCTCATCAGTCACGTCATCACTGATCGAATCAAGTTCTTTGAAAATTGAAACCAACTTAGCCGCTTTGACATTGCCTAGCCGATTACGTAGTTTTGAATGGACTAAACCGTATGATGAGAAGAGTCTTTCTATGTTGGCTGACGATGCAATAGCTGTATGAAGCTGTTGAGCAAGTTCCATTGATGTCGTATTTATATTGTTCATAGAACGCCACCATGCCAATGGTTTTACTTTTGAATTCTCATTTTCAATCAGATGTTCAGAAAACATATATTGTTTAAAGGGTGCACACTTTGCCTGGTAATTAATAATAATTGGCAATGCTTCTGGATGATAGGTTTCTACATAATATTCCATGCCAGTTCCTATTTGCTCTTGACTGAGTTTATTTCCTCTGAAGCGATGATCAAGCAAATTTGCCAAAAAATGAGCTGGGGTTAAAGCCATTTCCATACGTTCCTTCACTTTATTCGTATCAATTCTTCATTTGCTTGTTCAGTCTCAAATGCTTCTGAAAGTTCTTAGCCATATCTCTGTAGCCTCTACTATAGTGCAAGTGTTTCTTTGGACTGTCCAAAGCAACTGCGATATACTTACTTCAATTTTTTCAAATAGTCTTGGGCATTTGTCTTTAAATTTGTGTCGTTTACAAGCTTTATTATATCCTTAGAATCTATTATTTAGTGGACTAATACTAAAGATTATTAAATCAAAATTTGAATTAATCTCTGAATTAATATTGTTTGAAAAAATTTGATTTAAACAATGTCTTTTTCTAAGTTTTATTTGTTTAAATCATAAAATTCAGAAACAAAAAAAAACAATGTTGAAAACAAAAAAAACCGTTTAAAACAAAAAAAAAAACATGTGTTTTGTATAAAATTAAAAAATACATGTTTTTTTTCAACCCTGCTTGGATGGTCCGCCATAATGGATTTAGAATAACGTCACATTATTTTTCGAATTACTCTCAACGAGCCCTTTCATTTGATACTCATATTGTAGAAGTAGATTAAAAATGACCATTCCGCAATCTTTGATAGTCCGCCATGGATATAGAATAACGTGACACACCTTATCGTGCATTTTCATCCAAACTGAACGTGTATACAAAATTTCAGCTCAATCAGTTGAAGATTTCTACTTCACACTTGAGTTCAAAGATTCCACCCGAACATACATACATACATACATACATCCATACAAACATACAATGCAAGTTAAATAAAAGCTTTTAATAAAAAAAACGATACAATAATGTCCCTACGCCTCTGATCCTGGGGGTTTGCTTATGGGGAGTAATCCTTTTCATTCGCATTTTTGGGTAACCTAATCGTATTACTATTGTTATACATCTTGCTTCATTAATCCAATGGGAGATAAATGATCTTATCTTCGGGTCAGTAGGGAGCTGATGAGATGGGGGTGTTCGTTTCTACAGCGTCTCTTGTAATAGAAGACAGATTCATTAGTGATGCAATTTACCTACGTGAGGCGTTTCACTCTCTTCGAAATTGTTTTTAGGAATATACACAAGGTGTTTCCTGAACATTAGTGAATAATCGTGGGGTGATTTCTGAGGCTCGAAATTTCAATTTATATTCATTGTATTCTCTGCAATGTCAATATGAAAACCATGAAAAGAATCTGAAAAAGAATTGACGCAAAATTTTGAAAATAACTCTGTTCATTTTCTTATGGAATTTCGACTAACTCAATCAGATGCTGTGGGCGTATCAGAAAAAAAATATTGCGCCAGTGAATTTTAAGAGCCAGTCCAACTCACAGGTTGCTCCTGATATTGATGGAGAATTTCAAGTGATCGTTAAAATGAACGACAAAAAAATTATAACTAGACAATAAATTAATGGTGTGGTGTGGTATGAAGACTACACATACCTCTCGAGTATAGGAAAGGTTGAGAAACAATATAAAAACTTTACCAATAAATTTACAAACCCTTTATTCAATAAATCAATTACATGAATACCCTGAAACTGTTGGATTCTGTCCAAAACAGGGCAATTCGTCTCGTGGGTGATGCCTCGCTCACAAACTCACTCACTTCTCTGGTACACCGTAGAAAAGTTGGCGATCTGGCTCAATTTTATAGATATTTTCATGGACGATGCTCTTCTGAAATATCAACAATTTTTCCTCCCTTGGCAGTCCCCGCGAGATTAAACCTCGAGTTGAGGCTTCAAACCCCTTCGTGGTCACTTTGGAGACCTGCAGAACATCTCTTTCCAAAGACTCGTTCATCCAACGAACAGCGAGACTCTGGAGCACAATGCCAAAGGAGGTGTTACCCGAGGCATATAACCTCCAGAAATTCAAGAAGAAAACCAATTCCTACCTTATTTCCCTACCTTCCCTGTTTATTAAACTGCATACTACCGAATTTCAGACATTTCACCTTCGACTTTGTTCGTGAAATAGTCTACTAAAATTCCACTCGTGATGGAATTCATCTCATAAGACTGTCTCTCCTTCCTGAGCTCAGATGAATTCAGCTCCGTTCAGAATTGAATAGACAGACTTATCGCGAAAATTCAGTCTATGGCTTGCGATTTGTCGGATTATATGAGAACTTCAAGACGAATGAAATAGTCATCATCATCATTGTTGAACAACTTCCTCTTTTGTTTCAGACGCCTGCGGCCTGAGCGACGTGGCCCACATAGAATCGATCCAGGAGAAGTCCCAGTGCGCTCTGGAGGAGTACTGCCGATCGCAGTACCCGAACCAACCGACGCGGTTCGGCAAGCTTCTGCTGCGGCTGCCGAGTCTGCGCACAGTGAGCTCCGCGGTGATCGAGCAGCTATTCTTCGTACGCTTGGTGGGCAAAACGCCCATCGAGACCCTTATCAGGGACATGCTGCTGTCCGGCAGCTCCTTCTCGTGGCCGTACATGTGATACTTGAAACTGTACTAGGTGTGCTAGTCAATAGGAGGATAGGGTTAGGGAGTGCAAGAGATGAAACATCGAAAATGGCGTTTCGTTACCTAGAGGATGGGGAATTATCAATGGATTTGATGGAAAATCCAGGGCAGTGGCATGTAGCACAGAAAACACAGAAATAGTGCACCTATACCACTGTAGCCTCAATCGATCCCTACCTCACCCATGCATTATTTCTAACTAGAATACCTACTTAATCCAACGTATTTTCACGATCCTGTGACGGTTTTATGCCGTTTTGTGGCGTTCTCGATGCTTTGACAATCCCGTGACGTTTCTGTGACGTTCATGTGCCGTTTTTGTGACGTTTTTGGTGCTCTGAGAAATGCGTGACGTTTCTGTGACGATACTTCGACGTTTTTGTTACGTTTCTATTTAGCCCCGCCACTTAGCCCCGTTAAACCCTTAAAAGAATATCAACTCCTACCTTTTTTTTCTTGGTTCTCACGATGATGTTCTCTGAACATTACAGGATATCCCTTTTCGTGGGAACCAGAACATAAAAAAAATCCTACCACTTAACCTCGCCATTTAGTCCCGTCATTCATATAGACGAAGGGAATGGAACGAAAACGTCACAGAAACGTCACGCATTGGTCAAAGCATCGAAAACGTCAAAAAAACTTCACAGAAACGTCATAATACGTCGGGTAAGGTGAGTATTTCAATTAAGAATAATGCATGGGGGAGATAGGGGTGAACAGAGTCAGAATTGTCAATCATCTTCATAAGTCCGACTGACTGCTGTGCGCCAATGAATTCTGAACTAATAATAGCAGGTGTCGAATAATCTGCATGATTTTTGACTTCGAAGAAGTAGGTAGTACGCGAGTATAATAGTGAACACTGACATTCGAACAACAAATGGATTGACAATAGAATCCAGCCGCTAGATGGTACAAATGCCGTTCTCCCTTCAAATCAGTTGTTTCCGAAACCACATGAATCGGACATTGCGTGGCACTTCACATCGTTGTACTAAAATATTTCAAGATGGCCGTGAATAAAGGAATGAATAAACGATGGAGAACTAACTCATAATCTTAACTTATACAAAATGATAAGCAAAGAAATTTACTTCTGCCTGGTTGTGGATAAGCAATCTTTTATTTAAGGAATCATTTGAATATTTGGGAATATCACAGATGAAGTTTATGTTTATCACAGATGGTACTCCACCTAACAACCCCTACATGAACAGTTATGATACGTCGCTGACGCGCTTCCATCGGATCTATTCACGACCAACGAGTGAGGCACCTGCGCAGTATATATAGACTTCAGCACTACATATCTTTGATCTCTGATCTGAAGTCTTGTTAGAAAGTTTATCTGTACTCTTTGTGAATTAATTCGGCTTCTTTGTAATCTCATTATCAATCGCCCGTCGGCCATTTTTGTGTATTATTTATAATGTGTATATGTGTGAGTGTTCTACTGTTTAATCATGTCCGCTGTTTTTGTTTCTTGTCACACGTCAACTAACTTCTCCAAGCCGATCACGTGGTATGCGCGAATTCAATTCAGCGTAAAACGAGCATTGTTCTTCCATTTGTTGTTTATAGGGTGGTAGTCAGTTTCCCTCAATCATTCAATCCAATTCTTCTCCTTCAAGGTGATACTCGTGAAACATCTGACTTCGAATTGCTGAAAAAAGTGAGGAGTAGCGAACAAAATTTTTGAATGATAAACATCGGATTCATCGTTAATTTCCCACTCACTAGATAAAAGTATGTGTTCCAAATTCCAAATAACAAGACTTTCCAGAGTCTGTGAAATTTTTTATTGAAAAAAATATGTATGGAATATTATATGATATGACACTGCTTCAAGTATGGCAACTGACTTGAAATTCTATAGGGTGTCCCAAAATTGCCTGCAAACGAACAAAATAAAGGATTGGTAATCTCTACTATTGCAGGAAGAATGATTCCATGAGGCTGGATGTGAATTGCCATAAATGTTTAGTCCCGCATATTTCTGTGAATTTTCTCCTCAACTTTTGGTCGGCTAGTAAAGTTCAACAGGCCATATTTGGGACACCTGGTACCCTGTATTCTAAATATTTATTGATATTATTTGAAATCAGTGTGAAAAACTATCCTAAAAAAGTTATATATTTTTCAAAGGAATAAAAACATGTTTAACAATGTGTGTATCATGTAAGACGAATCAGGTCAATAACAAGATAGAACTGACATAAATCACATTTCCCAGTCAATCATTTTATAAACGAAATAATATATTTTTGTCCTGTTGGTTTCAGCTATTTGTTCTGATTTCATCAATGTCTACAAGCTCAGATTTGAATCACCTACTTTCTTTGCATAAGATGTGTAAACACATGGAATCAGTTGGTGTACGTACAATCAATAATCTTATTTTTTCTTTGTTGAAAATAGTATGTATTGCAACTGCAAATTCTATGATAGTTTCCGAACATTCTATCCATATCAGCTCAAAAATCATTTTGTTATTAATATCGTTGAATTCAGAAAAAACTGTGTGCAAAAAAATTTTCCATTGGTAAGGCAAGATTAGCAGCTTCGATTGATGATTTCAAATAAGTAACATCAGTAGTGCATCCATCATGATTATATTGCTTCAGTCAACTGGACATGGACGTTGAAATAGTGTTGAAAAAGTGACGCATACATCAATATATAAAAGAGCTTGATACATGCTTGACACAGTCATGACGTTTCTTTACGTTTGCGCACTAATATATTGGAGAGAAGGACCGTTTGAGTTAGTACTCCCGATGGTACACTACTACAGAACACTTAAGAACGAACATAGGTGCACTACTGGTGAATGAATGAACATTCGTTCGCAAAAATTACAAAGAAGTGTTTGTATTCAGATTTGTTCGGAAAACCTGGAGAATATGATGGCATCATCATTATATTGATGCTGATGCAGTTCTTTCTAATTATTGATATGATATCCTGAAGTGTTTGAACCTGGTTTTCCATTGAAATTTCTGTGATTAGATTGGCCGCTATTTTAATTACAGATTCTTTCAAAAGATGTTTATGCTATATCCATCAATGAATTCGAATTCTATGAGATAGACCAGATCTAAAATTTGATCAACTTGTGTGTATCGCTGGTCGATGCAAATTTTCTTGTTCAGTTGTTAAGTATGTGGAAACAAGTGTGTCCGTAAATATTGAGGACTTACCTAGTGCTGGTAGTGCTACCGATCAAAATCCGCAAAATATGGGATTCCTTTTTATCATTTAGTTTTTGCAAATTTGAGTATTTTTGAAATTATGACAGAAATAGCTAGAGATAGATTAAGAAATCGTTCAAGTGATTTCTTATCAATTCCTAAGTCAAAACTGTATGCGGACTCCAAATTTGCGCAAGATAAATATAAAAAAACCCAAATGATGCGAATTTCCAACGGTGACACTGTTAATATGTTTGTATTTCACATATCAAGAGAAAAACAATCGATCAGATATCAATCAGCCCGAAACATACGACTGCGTAATACTCACAAAAAATGTTCCTTTCTATATCAAAAAGTAATGTAATCATACGTTAATGTAATATGCTGTCTGTACAGGGTTATTTTTATAGGGATTCGGAACTTATTGAAACAGCGACTCGTGGAAGTCTCAGTTCATGAAAATTGTGGTGTATTGTATAACTGAATGTATATATACAGGGTGTATCTGAATAACACCGAAAAAATTCAAGGGGTGATTCTTTGTGATATTTTAGGAAATAAAGTTCATATGAACATGTGTCCCAACTTGCTTCGTTTTCGAGATACAGGGTATCAAAATTTCCATGAAAATTCTTTTTTTTATTCATTACTCAATTGTCTTTCCATCACTTTCAATAAAACGTTTTGGTTTTGTTAATATTAATATGGAACTTCTTCTGGTGCAATTAGATTCTGAATAATATCTCCAGCTGCGTCACAGTGGGTACATGTATCGATATTTATGGTGAAAGTCATTGTACGCCACCGGTTTTTCATATTTTTATTAAATTGAACTATTGAAATAACAACTTTTGATTTATGTATCTAGCTTAGTTTTTGAGGAAACAATAAAAGTTCGATTTGACTCCAAATTTATTGTAGGTGTTCTCAAGACTTCCATTGAGATTACTCAATAACCCCAATTACATCCATTTTAAAATTTTTGGCCTTCCTCAGTCTCCAACACTGAATTTTGGCACCATGAAAGCTTATACAGGGGGGTTAGAAATAAAAACAATCAAAACTTCCAACTTCAAAATCCTGATGTATTCCAAAAACGGAGCAAGATAGGTTACATGTTCATATGAACTTAATTTGCTAGAATATCACAACGAACGAATCATCCCTTGAATTTTTTCGGCGTTATGAAGATATACTACCTATCGAAAAAAAAAAAACAGCTGTTTACAAAACAAAAGACTTGATATGGATCCAAATTCTAATGTTGGTTCATTCGAGACATCCAGTTATAATAAAAGTTTAATTTGGAGAGGTTCATAATATCTTTTTAGCCACCGATCACACCGAATTTCGGCAGTATGGAAGCTTTCACAGGGTGATAATGAAATAAGGCAAATAATATTTTTAACGCCAACCTGTAATTTGTAAACTATGCTCCAAAAGTTTATACAAACTTATCGATTATGTTGGCGATTACGTCTACCAAATTTTCCCGATCGAAGTCTGGAACACTTTGTATAACTGGAACGTCTTGTATCAGCTGAAAAATAATATGATTTCTCTGAGTCCTCTCAATTTTGAGATTGAATTCTTGGAAAATTATAATATTATTAGAGGGTTAGAAAACACAAAATTTGAACGTTTCATAATCAACAGATTATTTAGGGGAACATGGTTCGGACAAACCAAAGGTCGTGGGAATGAAAAAACATTATGAAAAAACTTTGAATAAAATTATTGTGCTATAATCACCGGTTGAGGGTCAGGTTAATTGTAAAGGGGCCCTGTGCACATATAAGGACCTTTTTTTTTATTAATCATTTTACTCCACCGTTTTTTCGGTTTTTTCCAATAAATCTTGATTATGTACATCCTCATAGGAACACAGGGCCCCTTTACAAATAACCGGACTCTTAACCGGTGCTTATTTTTACAATAATTTCATTCTGAGTTTTAACAATGTTTTTTTCATTCCCGCGACCTTTGGTTTGTAACGATTAAGGCTGATGATGGACACATGACTGTCCGAAACATGTTTCCCTAAATAATCTTTTGATTATTGAACGTTGTGGAGATGATTTCGTATTTTCTAACCCTCTCATCACTGCACTCCACTGAGAGAACAGTATGGACTTCTACATAAGATTATAATATTATTATTCACACCCGAAATGTAAATAAATATGAATTCTCTGTATCAATAATTTCTGGAACCATCATGTCTAATCGAATGTATGAATGTATGAGTAGGTACTATGTTTTGTTAAAATAATGTACATAATATTGTAAATATGAACTCTTGTTATGAAAAAATAACGATTATGAAACAATAATAATTCCAAAAGGCAGCTAATTTGGTGACTAATAATGGAGAATATTATACTGTATTGAATCGAGAGTTTAGAGTACTATTTTGTTTTGTTTGTTACATAATTGATCACCAGGGAAACCACCCTTAATAAAAAAATCTAGATAGTTTCAATGTGTTTGATTTCCTCGTTCCTTCCATTTTTATACTGATGATGAAACTCAGATTTCATAATGTTTAACTACAATTCTGTGAACGTTTTCAGAAAATAAACGATTATGGTAGGAAGATCTACTGGAGATCTACTTGCCTACGTCACCCATTTATGGCAAGCTTCATTAGAAAAACACGGGGAATCTCTAGCTGTCGCGTTGGACATATCGAAAGCATTCGACCGTGTTTGGCCGTTACCACCGATACAACAAACGGTTTGGCACGAAGGACTCCTCTATACAAACTACCATCATACGGCTTACCACCTAGGCTATGCCATCTCTTATCGAGTTTTCTTTCTGGCAGATCGCTTCATGTGGTGGTGGACGGTGTATCGTCTGATACTATTGGCATCAATTCCGGCGTTCCACGAGGATCAATTTTGGCACCAACTTTATTCCTTCTTCATATCAATGATCTGTTGGGAGTAACAACTTGTCCCATCCACAGCTTTGCAGATGATAGTACCCTCCATACTGCGTTCTCTTCCAGAATTCCCATTTCTTCTCAGGAAACTAAGAACTCACGTCGCAGGCAGGTCAATGCTGTCAATGAAGATCTTGCTGAAATCACAGCCTGGGAAACAAACAACCTAGTTGAATTCAACGCCACCAAAACTCAAGCCTGTATTTTCTCTAGAAAGGCGGAACTCAGTATGCCCGATATTGTAATGTCTGGCACCACCATCCCCACCGAGCCCATTATATCTATGCTCGGTATTTTCATCAGCAACACTCTTTCATGGGATAATCATTTCAGATCCATCGCAAAAGCTGCTTCACAAAAACTCGGATTCTTGTTCCGTGCGAAAAGCTACTTTACACCTCAATAGCTTCTCATAATTTACAAAGCGCAGATACGGCCTGTTCTAGAATACTGTTTCCACATATGGGGTTCAGCACCCAAACATACGCTGATGCTCTTAGATTCCATCCAGAGAAGAGCCATTCGCCTAGTGGGTGACGCCACACTCACTCACTCTTTGACATCATTGGAACACCGTAGAAAGGTCGGCGACCTTTCACTTTTCTATAGATACTTCCACGGGAAATGTTCTTCGGAAATCTCTGCTATCATCCATTCACTAGCAATACTAGTCAGACAAACTAGACAAGCCCAGTCAGCACATCATTTCGTTGTCAACCGCGAAAGATGTCGAACAGCACTTTATCAAGACTCCTTCATCCATAGAACGGCTAGGCTCTGGAATTCCTTGCCAGAGGAAGTATTCCCAACAACATATAATCTCCAGAAGTTCAAAAAAAATTCCAATACCTACCTCCTGTCCCTATCCTCCCTAGGAACGCACGATGTTCTTTGAACATTATAGGGATTCCCTTTCGTGCGCTCCAAGCGATAAAAAAATCTGTAATTTCAATATGGAACTTAGATTCTGATAACCTATCTAATAGACAGGGCGTTTCTAGTTCAGTATCAGTATTTCAGGGACTTTTTTTCCCATAAATATGTATACCTACGCGAACGCTTCGTTATACCAAAAGTCTAGGTTCGTTAGATTTCTTATTCATCACGTAATGTTTGAAAACTTTAATTATTTATGATCACAAACTGAATATGTAGCGTTTTTTGTTATCATTGGGATAAATGGTCCCTCTCTTTCGTTGACAATTTTAAACAAATCACAAAAGACAAAAAAGTGTATAACCAAATCAAAGAACTTATTTCGTATTTCAAAATCCGACCTCAAACACTTACACATATATATCCATGAAGAAAGGAATGCTCGAAGTCATCTCCACAAATTTTAATGATATTTTTAACTAAATCATGAGGGACATGTTTCGGTCTCATAAAAGACCATCTTCAGCCTAATTGAAAGGTCTACAATACAAAAACAAATGATATTGAAATGAAAGGATTACCTATTTTATGATTTAGTTAAAAATATCATTAAAATCCTGTGAAATATTTCACTCCACTTTGAGCAATATGGACTTCTACCAAAGATTAATATATATCCATATAACGGTGCTATTAACACGTAAAATCTATCGGATTTCGTGAATAATTAATTTGGCAACAGCAAATGACAGTTGTTGTCAACTCATTCTCCCCGCGGACCAGGGTTGCCAGTTCGATTTTTATTTCATCAGTAAATATCTTGTCAAAAATTCAGATCAATTTTCTGCTATATGAATTCCAAGAAAGCATAATGAACCCAGCAAACTACATGGGCCATTACTTTCAGGGCAGTTTCACCTCAGTGAGGCAGTGAACTATACAGTATGATGCAAATGTATGGAATAAATTCATTTCAAAACAAGACGACTTCCGAAAAAAATCCAAAAAGTAGAGTTGAGAACTTTTTTATCGATGTATTTTCTCAACTAGACGACCCTTCGATGTTCAATTCTCAGTTGAAAAAATCAAATTTGTAACTTCCTCACTTTCAACTGGAACTCAACTTAATTTCCAAAACATCAAAGTATACGACACCTCTTCATGTGAATTAAACTCAAACTGTGATTGTAAGGAAAGTATAGAAAGAAAAAACTGCCTGAAATACCTAGGAATATACATTGACGAGACTTTAACATCATATACAATACGTCCATAATAAGAAAAACCATATATATATTCTATATGAATTACGTAACCTTCTTCCCATGAAAACATTGAAAAATGTATACTATGCACTCATTGAATCAACAATTAACTATGGACTAGTAGTTTGGGGAAATGCTGGCTCAACAATTATGTCTAAATTGAAAATTACCCAGAAATACATAATAAAGATAATGTTTTATATAAAAAAAAGATATCCTACTGAGCTCCTATATACAAACCAACTATACATGAATCCGATCACAGTCGTCCTACTACAAAACAAGTAGCTATTGATCACAACCTTGGCACGATAAATACATCACAAAATAATGTTCTTTTACAAAATCCTGAACACACTGCATGCCAAAGTCACATATATTGTGTAAGACCCAAAATCTACAACCAGAGTTGCCAACAAATATTAGAAATGATACATACCACAAAACTGAAAATAAAAGAAATTACTTGATGATGGAGAACAGAGTGAACATTACATATCTCAATATTCTCAATTAACCCTACTAACACATACATACCTACATAAAAGTATATGAATAAAAGCTAGACCTAAAATAAATTATTCTTCAAGTAAATGGTTAATTCTCAGTCACTGAAACATTAATGCACGAGTGCACACACACTGACACACAGTATAACATATACCATTGTGCACTAAATGTCAACATTAATAGAAATAGTGATAAATAGTGAATGTTTATTTTCACGAAGTATTCATTATTTCAAATCTCTAATGCTTTTGTAGTTTTGAGTATTTACACTTATTCGCATTCTGAATGATTATTTCATGATGAGTATGGTTGTTCTCAGTTTGATTGTTAATGCTAATTCATATAGTATTTCTCTTTGAATATAATTATCTATTTTCTTTTCCAATTTGTGAACATGTTTGTCATGCAACCTCTATATCACTGATTACTAAAGGAAATAATTCACTTTTAGAGAAGTTACTGATTAACAAAGTTATTTTTTTATTATTCAGATGATATTTGGTTACGAATTGAATTTTGGAAGTTTTTCTCTGTTTCATTTTTATTGGAAATCGAGTTGGAAATTCAAGATGGCGGTTCCAATATGGCAGACGGTTTTTGTGATTATGATTCAAAATTGGTATCTGGAGGTTTTCGGGGTCGTAAATCAGGATTCTTTCGCCAAACTTATAGGAAATTGATGATGGCGAATCCAATACGGCGGACAAGTTTTGTAATTATGATCCGATTCAATTCAAAATTTGTATCTGGAGGTTGTCCGGGACGGAGATGATGATACTTTCGTCAAAATTTGAAAATTCAAGATGGCGGATCCAATATGGCGAACGAGTTTTGTAATTATTACCCGATTCTATTCCAAATTTGTATCTGAGGGTTTTCGGGTCGGAGATTATGTGATTACCTGGTCGAAATTGAGAAATTGGAGATGGCATATCCGCAATATGGTGGACGAGTTTTGTACTTATGATACGATTCTATTCAAAATTCGTATCTGGGGGTTTTCGGATTCGAAGATTATGATTTTTCCGTCAAAATTGGAGCATTCAAGATGGCGGATCCAATATGACCAACGAGTTTTTTAATTATGATCCGATTCTTTTCAAAATTGTTATCTGGAGGGTTTTGGGGTCGGAGATTATGATTTCTCCGTCAAAAATTGAGAAATTCAAGATGGCTAAAGAGATATATATTTGCGAACTAAAAATAATTAGAAAAAAAGTAGTATAGGTTGAAAAACTAACGAAACATGCTTTCAAGGATAGCCAAACTAAAAACAAGTATAAAATAAAATGATCAAAGTTTGTTGATAAATATATAACTAAAAAAAATTTTTTTCTAGAAATAATGTATATAATATAGCGAAACAACGTTTCTCGGATAAGGTAGTATCACTCTAAAACGTTTATACTGTCTGTAGGTAACTGGAGGAGTTGAGATATTCATTCCTCCAGAATCTTGGAACTTTCTCTTCTCGTATCTATAAATGAAAATAATAGTATTATCTCAATATTCCCGTGTAGTAATTCATATGATTTGCCTCATAATGTCACAGCGATTGAAAAATTCCACTGTCAGGAACATAAGAGGAAAATTCGATCGTTATAGTCAGTGACACTATGTTTGAAAAATGCATGTAGAGGAGGAACATAAGTCTAACGAAAATATATAAAACTTCCCTTATCTTCGGACGTGTTAGTGTTGTTCTCATCATGAATCTAATTTTCTTTTCTTTTCCTCTTTTTTTTTTCTCATTTTATCGCTTGGAGCGCACGAAAGGAAATCCCTATAATGTTCAAAGAACATCGTGCGTTCCTAGGGAGGAAAGGGACAGGAAGTAGGTATTGGAATTTTTTTTGAACTTCTGGAGATTATATGTTGTTGGGAATATACTTCCTCAGGCAATGAATTCCAGAGCCTAGCCGTTCTATGGATGAAGGAGTTTTGATAAAATGCTGTTCGACATCTTTCGACGTTGACAACGAAAGGATGTGCTGACTGGGCTTGCCTAGTTCGTCTGACTGGTATTGCTAGTGAAGGGATGATAGCCGAGATTTCCGAAGAACAATTCCCGTGGAAGTATCGATAGAGAAGTGAAAGGTCACCGATCTTCCTACGGTGTTCCAATGATGTCAGGGAGTAAGTGAGTGTGGCGTCACCCAACAGGCAAATGGCTCTACTCTGGATGGAACCTAAGAGCATCAGCGTATATTTTGGTGCTGAACCCCATATGTGGGAACAGTATTCTAGAACAGGCTGTATCTGCGCTTTGTAGATCATGAGAAGCTGTTGAGGTGTAAAGTAGCTTTTCGCACGGAACCAGAATCCGAGTTTTTGGCAAGCAGCTTTTGCCATGGATCTGACATGATTATCCCATGAAAGAGTGTTGCTGATGGAAATACGGAGCATAGATATATAGTGGGCTTGGTGGGGATGGTGGTGCAAGACATTACAATATCGGGCATACTGAGTTCCGCCTTTCTAGAGAAAATACAGGCTTGAGTTTCGGTGGCGTTGGATTCAAATAGGTTGTTGGTTCCCCAGGCTGTGATTTCAGCAAGGTCTTCATTGACAGCATTGACTTGCCTGCGTCGTGAGTTCTCAGTTTCCTGGAAAGAAATGGGAATTCTGGAAGAGAATGCAGTATGGAGGGTACTATCATCTGCAAAGCTGTAGATGGGGCAAGTTGTTACTCCCAACAGATCATTGATATGAAGAAAGAATAATGTTGGTGCCAAAATTGATCCTTGTGGAACGCCGGAATTGATGCCAATGGTATCAGACGATACACCGTCCACCACGTGAAGCGATCTGCCTGAAAGAAAACTTGATAAGATATGGCATAGCTGAGGTGGTAAGTTGTATGATGGTAGTTTGTGTGTTTGTGTGTTTGTGGAGGAGTCTTTCGCGCCAAACCGTTACCACCTATACAACAAGGCCAGCAGACTCTGACGTAAACAGCTCGTGACGTCACCAAGAGAGGCCAGTGTTTTATTTTATCGCTTGTCGACTAACGCGTCAGTTCGTGTTAATTCATCGGTGATTCACGTATGTTTTTGAAACGGTCCCGAATTCTTTTGTTGTTTATTCATCAAAATAATTGGCGGAAAAATTACTGTTTAGTGAAATATTTTGTTTTGTGATCGGCGAAATAACAATGCCTTTCAAGTGTTGTGTTCCCTTTAGTCGGGGGAATTATGTGGGTGGTTCAAAAGTTCATGCTTTTAGTTTCCCGTTGGACGAGGAGCTATCGAAAATGTGGGTGTATGCAATTCACCGCGAGGATTTTACTCCATCTTAGTTCAGTAGTAAACAGAGCTCAATTTATAATGATGAATTAATAATAGAAGACAATTACTCTCTCATAAAAAGTATAAGTAGAGGAAAAATAGAAAAGCTTTGATTGTGCCATTAGTTTTGTATTCGTATATTATAGTCAACAAAATCATCTCTGAATTCGAGGAAATTTTCTTGAATGTTCATAATAAACGGGCATTTTTAATTCTCATTCTCAAATTTCTTTCTGAAAACGGTCATTTGCCTCGTGGCAATGAATGCAGAATTCATTCCAATGATCAAATTGCAACTATCATATTAACATGAACTACAAACACTCTACTCAAAAAAGGTAAAACAGCATTCATCATGATATTTATCATGAAGATATTTCACTAAAAAGTTCAAAATTTCACCTTTTTTTTCACCTGTCTTCTGGATGGCATTTGGAACAAATTTCCCTTCTTTTTTCATCATGTTGGACAATTCATATATAATTCATAATAAATATGATTTTCTTGAGAATAAATCAATATTTAGTGAAAAGAAGGAAGAATATCATTCAAAATAATGGCGTGTGTAATGTCATTCGAAAGCAATCTATTGACATTTGACATCTCGTATTTTGATTGACTATTGATTAAATGGTCGTCATCTGGAATGCTTGTTCACTAAATATGAAAAACTCGCCATAAAAATCATATTTCCTGTTGAATTCTCTATATAAAAATGTGCCATCGAAGTACATCATGAGTATATAAAGTGTCCAATGACAAAATAAGAGCAAGTAGCTTCAAATGCCCCCAACACAAGGGGAGAAAGAAGGCGAAATTTCGAACTTTTTCTTGAAATATCTCAATAAATAGTGGTTTGTTCACATTTTCATTATAAAATTCGGTTTATCAGACGAAAATACGTGTACCGAAAAAAATTTTCAAAAAAAAAAACATCGCATGAAGGGACACATAAAATAAAAAAAATAAAAACTCTTCAAAATTCCGAGTTATAACTCGGAATTTTAAAATTCCGTGTTATAACTCGGAATATTGGATGTAAAATTCCGAGTTATAACTCGGAATTTTAAAATTCCGAGATATAAGTCGGAATTTTGATGTAAAATTCCGAGTTATAACTCGGAATTTTAAAATTCCGAGATATAAGTCGGAATTTTACATCCAATATTCCGAGTTATAACTCGAAATTTTAAAATTCCGAGTTATAAGTCGGAATTTTAAAATTCCGAGTTATTAGTCGGAATTTTGATGTAAAATTCCGAGTTATAACTCGGAATTTTAAAATTCCGAGATATAAGTCGGAATTTTACATCCAATATTCCGAGTTATAACACGGAATTTTAAAATTCCGAGTTATAAGTCGGAATTTTGATGTAAAATTCCGAGTTATAACTCGGAATTTTACATCCAATATTCTGAGTTATAACTCGGAATTTTAAAATTCCGAGTTATAACTCAGAATTTTACATCCAATATTCCGAGTTATAACACGGAATTTTAAAATTCCGAGATATAAGTCGGAATTTTGATGTAAAATTCCGAGTTATAACTCGGAATTTTAAAATTCCGAGTGATAACTCAGAATTTTGAAGAGTTTTTATTTTTTTATTTTATGTGTCCCTTCCAGGCCTTCGTACATGATAAATGCAGTGTTACCCTTAAAAATTAAGGTTTTAAGTGTAACGATCCACTTGGGTGAAAAATCCAACAACAGAAAATTGAAAACACTCACTGGTTATTTTTTCAGGTAATAGGAATTCTCCAAGATAATTATAGGTAATTTTAACAAACGGCATGTCAATCAAAATAAAATACATTTTCCACAATTTTCTTTCGATCAATCTCACGATAAGTTTATGTTCTGCGGGCCCTGTATAAGTAGGTGTGAAGTTTACCTCCACCACAATTTTTGCCAATATATTTAATTCGAATGGGTTGCTGTAGGTGGATATTTGTGTTTTATCGTGGTTTTTGCTTTAAAACTTCGTTTTTCCATAATAAAATCGAATGGGCTGCGAAGAAGGGCTCAGTTGACGACTGGTATCCTTTTTTAACCGGAAGCCCTTCAAAAAACAGCAAAATCGGCTCAATGATGATCTAAAACTAAAATCGAAATACGCGGTCGCCTTATAGCGCTATAAGCACTTGTCGTTTCGAGCCGCTGGTTAGGCCTCACTAAGTGACGTCACACACGGAGCATGCAGGCCTTGTTGTATCGGTGGTAACGGCCAAACACGGTCGAATGCTTTCGATATGTCCAACGCGACAGCTAGAGATTCCCCGTGTTTTTCTAATGAAGCTTGCCATAAATGGGTGACGTAGACAAGTAGATCTCCAGTAGATCTTCGGTGGCGAAAGCCGTATTGTCTACTTTTCTAACCAATTTGAGGTATTTTCATATCTTGGAGCGCACGAAAAGAAATTCCTATAATGTTCGTGAAACATCGTGCGTACCTAGGGAGGATAGGGAGAGGAGGTAGGTGTTGGAACTTTCGGATGTTATATATAAGGAATACTTCCATTGGGAATACTTCCATTGGCAAAGGATTTCAAAACTTCGCCGTTATATAGACGAACGAGTTTTGGTAGAGTTTTCAACATAATTCAAGGTTAACGACGGAAGGATGTGCTGAATAGGCCTGTCGAGTTCGTCTGACTGGTATTGCTAGAGATGGAATTATATAGCAGAGATTTCTGAGGAACATAGTCCGTGGAAATATCTATAGAAAAGTACAAGGTCGTTGACTTTTCTATACCGTCGTGTTTCAATGAGGTTAAAGAGTTAGTGAGTGTGGCATCACCCACCCAGAGCGAATAGCTCTTCTCTGGATGGAATCTGAGAGGGATGCCTTTTAGAATAGAGGCTTTCCTTGAAGCTAAAACGTGTGTGGAGTTCGTACCCAGGGCAGAGCATATAAGCCGTATGGTGGATGAAATGACCTGCATCTCAGTCAGGACCAATATGTCTAGCTCTTCAGTCTGAAGGTGGCGATAGACATAATTGGTGGTCTTCCTTAGACCATGGATGGATGTTACATAGGCCAATTTTGAGGCTTATGACCGATGGTGAACCCCTTCAAACACCTCTCGCCCGGATATTTCACTTCCGGATGAATTCTCTCGAGGAGAACTCTTCATCGCTTTTTCTGTTTTGATGATGGAGAATACGGTTGGCGTGGAAGGACAAGGAAATTGGATTGGGTTGGGTTGGTGGGTTATTGAGAGATGTGTTTTTGTTCCACCTATATAATATTTTCCACCAAAACAAGGTAAGCTGTATAGATATCTCATTATATAGATGAATAGATAGATAAATGTTTATTCTTTCTTTCATCGCTTCATACATCATGAAATAACATGATTATGTTACATCTCGGATATCCTAATGAATATGGCTATAGTGATATATTATCAGTTCGAGTTTGCAGTTGGCAGTTTCTAGTTTGAACTGGAAATGTAGTTTGAAATATAAAATCTGAACATGAAATAAAAAATGGCTAACTGGAATAAATGAAATTTAATTTTTTATGACCTATGAATATGAGGCGTGAATTCAGAGTAAGTAGTTTGAAATCCTATGGGATTGTACAGTAGTAGGTATTTCAGTTTCAGATCAAAAACCTGTATATAACTGATGGGAATTTCATTTTCCGAATTGAAACTCGATAATTTCAACTCAAAATTCGGAATTTAATTTCATCTACTTCAAGCTTCGAATTCTCTACTTAACAGTCGGCAAGTTCGAGTTTGCAGTTGGGAGTTCCTATAGTTTGAAATGGAAATGTAATTTTCCTTCATGTTCAAACATGGAAATTCCGACCACAAAGTCGAAATTTTATGTTTCTGAAGTTGGAAATTCCTATTCCGAAGTAGGAAATCCATAGTTTGAAGTCAGAAAAAACAAATATTCAACATGAAACGTGTTTTTAGTAGAGATTTTCCAAAATCAATTTGCCAACTCGCCTAAGATTGGTCCCTGGGAAATCCATTTTGCAAACTATACAGGGTGTATCTAAATAACGCCGCATAAATTCTAGCAAATGAAGTTCATGGAAAAATGTGTCCTAACTTGCTCCGTTTTTGAGATACAGGATGTTAAAGTTATTGGAAGTATTAATTGTTTTTATTCCTAACCCCCCTGTATAAGCTTTCATGGTGCCAAAATTCAGTATAGTTGGAGACTGAGGAAGCACCAAATGGTTTTAATTGAGGTTATTGAGTAATCTCAATCGAAGTCTTGGAAACACTGATGGGTACATTAAATTTGGAGTCGAATCAATTTTTATTGTTTCCTCGAAAACTAAGCTAGATACAATAATCACACAGGGAATGAAAAAGTTGTTATTCAAATAGCTCAATCTAATAAAAATATGAAACCCAGAAAAACCGGTGGCGTACAATGACTTTCCTCATAAATATCGATAAATTTACCCACTATGATGCCACTGGAAATATTATTCCGAATCTTATTGCACCAGAAGAAGCTCCATATCACTATTGACAAAACCATAACGTTTTATTGATATCGATGGAAAGACAATTGAGTGATGAATAAAAAAATGATCTTTCATGGAAATATTCGATACCCCGTATCTCGAAAACGAAGCAAGTTAGGACACATGTTCATATTAAGTTGATTTCATTGAATATCACCCCTTGAATTTTTTTGGTGTTATTTACATACACCCTGATATAGTAGGTAGGTATACAAAATTCGAATTAATTCTCTGTGCCTCATTTGAGAATTTTGAGATTTCTAGAAATTAGTTTCTAGAGATTAGTGTTGCCTATTCATCAGCAGAGAGTGTAAATTATGTAATAGGTATAGCCGTGAAGAAAAATATTGACCTAGGCTTGCATTAACAATTGAGAATCAGGTAAACCGTAAACCATCAACGATTTCTCAAGATTCATCAATAATCATGTCAGCCAAGATCGAACCCAGCAACTGCTAGTTCGTATACCTTGCTTTCCATACAATAACAAACCATTAGCAGATGACCATTAGCAGGGAACCATTAGCTTCGAAATTGAATAATTTGTCACATCGCACAACGGTATAGGTATGATGCGAATTTGGCACCGTTTAACGCTGGACAGTGGTCGATTTGTAAACATCGGTGCTAATTGATGAAATGGATGTAACCGTTTTACCAACGTACTTCAGTGGCGTAGAAACACCCCCACAACCCCACGAGCCAAATGCATATCAGGGGTCCACACCGCCATAATACAAGACATTGATCCGCCGAAAATCAAAATTTGATTTTTGAGAGGGCACAACAGGGACGCTTCGGAGTTGGGGTCTCATGTTTCATTTTTGAAAGACGAATAGTCTATAAATTTATGAAGGAGGTCAGCACGTCGTTACTGAGAAATTCTTGAGGAAGTTATTCCAGAACTGATGGAAAATGTTCCATTGGCTCTTTATAATTCCGTTTATTTCCAACAAGACGGTGCCCCCAGCCACAACTCTGCCCTTTTGAGACCATTTTTAGATGATAACTTTCCTCAAAGATGGATTGGTACCAACGGACCTGTAAGATGGCCGCCTCGATCTCCGGATCTTTCAATTTTGGATTTTTTTATGGGGTTTCCTGCAAGGCAAAGTTTATAAAACAAGATATCATTCTGTAGCAGAGCTACCTGCAAATATTGATTTGAGTTTATAAAATGTGCAAAGAAGTCCTATGATTCTTTACATCAGAAGGATGACAAAAATATGCCAGTTTTGTATACGGAGAAATGGTCGTCATCTTGAGAACCACATAATATGAACCCTCTTTGAAATAACAAAAATATTCTGCTTTTATTTGCTTTTTTCTACGTTGAATCTCAAGTTGATGTTTGTTGTTATTTACCATAATAATTAAGTTTGAATATTGTAATAAATAATTACGGAATGAGAAATCAAAAAATTTTATTTGAATTGGGTTTGAGAGTTTAAGAAGTATAATAATCACTAACATACATTTCGTTTTCAATGAAGTTTAACGCATAGGTATCCTACTACCTAAAATTTTTTGTTGAAAATCTGAAATTCTGAGCTTGTTTTTGAAAATAATTGTATACAATTATATATTTTTGGAAAGCCCACTTCATGCTTAATGAATATATGGAATAATATACAGGGTGTTCGAAAAACATGTGTTGGCTCCATAACTAAAAACGAAAGGTGCTAGCAACAAAATTACTACGCCACTGGATTCTACGAGAAAAACTGTATAAGAACAAGTTTCACCTTCTCCGATAAGTTCAAAGATAACTGAGACACTGCTGGTGCCTGGAAAGTGATATTTTTCATTTCCACCCTGTATCTCGACAACCGGAAGAGCTATCACAATTCTGCCTGCGCCATTATTAATTTCATAAAAAAGTAGCACACTGTCGCGAAGACCGCAATTCTCTATCTTTTCTGATGAGGGAGATTCCACGCGAAAGTGCCCAAATTGGGATACCCTGTACACTGGAAAAAATAATTGAGTGAAATTTCACTACTTGACTGGTGAAATGGTGATTCGTGAGCCCATTCAATCAAATTTGTTTTAAACATTCCCATTGATAGGAAAACTTGATGAAATATCTAGTTTGAGTTGAGAACTCACTAAAAAATGTCAATCAGTTAATTCACTCACAACCACATATGCAGTCAAATGAATTTTGTACAGTGTACAGCTCTACTGCAATAAAATCTTTTTGGATATTATTATTAATTCACTGTGCCCATGGACATATGAAAAGAGGGAAGACCAAATTATTCACATTTTGTCCCGATCCAACATCGTTTTCAGCAGCAAAGGATGACAAATTTCTGCGGATTGTCCTAGATCTACCGCCTGTGTCTGAAAACGAAGGAAGCATCAATCATACATCGATCTCAAAATCCGACGTTACAGTGTTGTTGTGCTGTGTTTGTTACCATTTAAGGACTTTTTGTGTCAATTGATTTTCAGTGTTTTCCTGTTATAAAACTATTTGAAGACAATTATTGAAAGTCAATTATGGTTCGCCATTCAAACCCCAAGTTATTATTTCGACGGTGAGTAAGGTTATACTTCAATCATAGATGAAGAAACCCAAAGTCATCTCCACAACATTTATTTGACGATCAGAGATCGATCACATAGAGGTACATGTTTCGGGCTTATATAAGCCCATCTTCAGCCGAATACAAGAATTAATTCTAGAGAAACCAACAATTACATAGGATAAGATAAGATAAGATAAGATCTTTATTTTCCAGTAGACAACACAACATTGTATAGGAATAGTCAGAAACTTAAATCTAGGTAAATGTAAATGTACAAACACGAAAAATCACAGGTTTGAAGTCAAGATACCAATTAAAATAGGAATTTTCTTACTAATATCCTAAAACAAACATGCATGTCAGAATAAAAGCCTACAGACAAGACATAACAGTTCTATGACATAAACTCTTCAACACTATATAGACATTTTTCTATTAGAACTTCTCGCAATTGTTTCTTGAACAGTTTAATACGTTTACTTTCTTTTATATATTTTGGCAATTTATTAAATATCCTGGGCGCCATAGAGGAAGGAGAGTTGAATGATACGCTATATTTATTAAAAGGTACATGAAGGTCATTTTTGGTTCGGGTATCAAATTGATGTCTGACTTTATTGGTTCTGAATAATGTGCCTCTGTTCTCGAATGAGTATACAGAGAGTTCAAAAATAAATAATGAAGGTAGGGTTAAAATTTTATAGTTTTTAAAGACATCCCTGCAACTTGTACGGCTCGATATACCAACGAGAGAACGCAAAACTCGCTTTTGGGCAATAAAGACATCGTGTGAGGATACAGATAAACCCCATAGACATATTATACCATATCGCAATCTACTAGATTCATTTCCAATACTTTCCTAGTGGTTCTGAATTGATATGATAATGAATTCATTTTTGATATCAGCGATTGACAGTGAATTTTCCAGTCCATACATGAATCGATTTGAAAGCCTAGAAACGATATGACGTTACTATTACTCGAGACATTTGGCGTTGAAGCCTCATCTGAGCCGAATGTGATATCCTGACAAAATTTTTGACGGTTATGAAACCTTATCGATTGTGTTTTTTCGACATTCAGAAACAGCTGATTTGCAGAATACCATTCGTATTCGGATATAGATACGATGAATACTCACTTACATGGAAATGAAGAAGTTGAACTTTCGAAAATTTAGACAATAAAATGGCACAAGACAAAGACGTATTGCACCATGATCTGGAAAACAATGGTTTTGATGATGTAAGAGAGAAAAAAAATGAAACTTATATACTTGTTATAATAAAATTATTTGTTTTTTATACAAACATTAAAATTTTTGTTTATGTTAAGGGTCTGGTTATTAATTTTATAAGGGCTCACGCCCTTAAATTGCCAAAAAGTGACAATCACACATGTGAAAAATTATACAAAGTTTGATGGGGTCTCAAAGTTAACCTGCGATATGATAATTTAGTCGTCAAAAAGAAACATGACAGACATCATGTCATGTCAACCAGATCACAGAACAAAAGTCTAAAGACATGGAATAGTAAATAAAAATGTAACAACCACGAAACAATAGCAGCCCCACGTCAGATTGGGAACATATTCAAGATTGATTGATTAACCAACTTGGCGTCAGTCAGCCGACCTGTAATGAAGAGCAAGGAAAGAAAATAATATTGGAAATTATTGACAAGTTATTGAGAGAATTTTAAGGAATTGAGAAATTTGAGGCAGTCAAAGTGAGTTTGTTCGTTCAGAGAAGTGACATTACTATTGTTGGATGATAAATTTATCTCATAAATTTCTAAAAAATTCAATAAACGCCCTTTCACTCACACATATTCATTCACTCAGAGGAATTTTCTAAAGTGTAGGATATTATCAATGTTAAAACTATGCCTTTTCTTTTATTTTGATATGTTCGTTGACTCTAGTTTTTCTAGAACTAATTCTTGTATTCGACTGATGATGGGCTTATATAAGCCCAAAACATGTATACCTATGTGATCGATCTCTGATCGTCAAATAAATGTTGTGGAGTAGACTTTGGGTTCGTTCGTCTATAAAATATACCACTCCACTTTGAGTTACCATGGACTTCTTCCAAAGATTATACTTTAATTTTTCTCCCGTGGGAGTAGGTAATAATTGACAACTTTTCCTTAAATGAGGTATATCAAACGCCTACTTTCGATTCAGTTAGTAGATAAAATATGTTATTCTACTAACGCATAATCATTATTACCCACTCAGTTGATTACAGCACTCCTTTTAGGCATGTATAATAGCCAACATTATCCGCTCCTTGAATAATATACTATTGTTGGACTGAACGATTCCTTTTTTCCCTCGTAACTGCACCCTCCTATATATTACGTACCCACTCTATACATATGGGCAAATCAATAAAATGAGATATTCCCAGATGCATCATCTGTATCATAGTCGGTCCCACACAATGATGAGGTATGTACTGAAAGTTCTTCCTTCTCCAAGGCCGAATCTCTCAGGGATGCATTAATTTCAATTAATTCAAATGAGGGTGGTTTCGATCGAGAAAGTGGACATGTGATAATTTAATTTCAATCCCATCAGCACTCTAACATTATGAACTGCAAATGATATCATACAATGAAGGAAATCTGCAAATGTCTATCAAAATAGTATACAGTGTGGATCAAGATAAGGTTGCACAGCATGGGAATCTCGGAAACGGGAGGATATACAAATCCGTTTTAATAGGAAAAAGGTGGCGCATTCCGCGGGTCATACAACCTTCAAATATTCCCAAAATTTTTTATAGCTTTCCAGTTATATCGAAAAACATGAATTTTTGGAAAATCTATCTTATTTTTATTATAGACATAAAGGAATCTGGAAATTCTTTCCCATGTCAACTTTCGATGAGATTTAACGTTGGTGATATTTTCTTCTTTACGCAACGTTTCTCATTCATAGAAACATCATCAACTTTTTTTTTGAATACGGTCCTGAATATGTGTTCACTGATTCTCATAGATTTTTTACATTCTAGGTGGTTTGAATGTGTTTCGACCTAGTTTAAGCCATCTTCAATGTTTTTTCAAAAATCCAAAGAGAAAATACCATCAGTTCGACTCATTTCTGATCATACAATGTCAAACATTGATGAACTATAGCTATTCAATACTGAAAAGTGAACAACAAATTTTCATATATTATTTATAGCGCAGCATTCGAATTGTTTCATGTTGATGGATTCTTACATAATTACCACTTATTAAACAGTGCTTTGGCCAGCGTGATTGGCTGATTGGACACCGCTGGATTTTTTTCTCGTATACGTAATGAAAACTGTGTTAACGTAAATGGTTCTGATAACGAAGAAGAACTAAAAGGGACAGTTTGATTGATGCATTCAATCCTAGAAATGCTGAGAAATGTCCTAGGAGCAACTGTATAAGAAAAGGATATCTTTGTTTAGAAAGTCATGGTTATAAATCTGAACATTGTTATTGAATGTTATTTTTATCAATTATTGTTAGTGTTGTCGAAGTTTAGTCATCAAGGAAATTCCTGTAAAAATCCATTAACATTAAACAATTTGAAGCGCTGCATTGAATAATTTAGTGAAAATTGTTTTCGCTTTTCAGTATCGAATAACTACATCAATGTTAACACCGAATGATGAGAAATGACTGGAACTGATGGTTTTTTCTCTTTTGGAATATCGAAAAAAAAAAAAATCATGATGGCCAAAAGTAGGTCAAAACAAATTCAAATGAACCATGTTTAAATTGAGAATAAAAGAAGCTTTCAGGACCGAAAGAAAATTTACAGTGAATATCAAATTCTTGGTAACGTCAAATTTGTTCATAATTATTTTTTTTATCGCTTGGAGCGCACGAAGGGAAATTCCTATAATGTTCAAAGAACATCGTGCGTTCCTAGGGAGGATAGGGACAGGACGTAGGTATTGGATTTTTTTTTGAACTTCTGCGGAGATTGTATATATTATGTTGTTGGGAAAACTTCCTCAGGCAATGAATTCCAGAGCCTAATAGCTATTCTATGGATGAAGGAGTTTTGATAAAGTGCATTTTTTTTTATTATAAATCCACGTAATATAAACGATAACAAGCGATATTTAATTTTTTTCTTCGTTTGCTTATTATACTTCGTTTGGTTATAATTGAAACACAGTCATGCGTCATAGCGTGAGCATCTCCATGAAATCTTTGGTGATTTTCTTGTGATTTCGACCACCATGAAAGCCGTGAAGTGTGATGGTTATATTAGTTCGATCCGTTGAATGACAGTGCGGGTTTGTTTTCATTTGGAAATGTACCTATATCCACGTCTACAATACTCATATAAAAAAAATGGCAGACGACTATCAGTGCATCTATTACCACATTCTACATTTAGTATGTTTTCAAAAAAAACCAATGGTGCATGTGGTGCTATTCAAACAATATTGGAAAATGTTGGACGTAAGTAGGTGCGAATACCTATATAAAGTGCATGAGTATTTTCTCATATGTATATTATTTGTTTTGGATGAATTTGAAAAAAAAAAATGTATGGGTATCATTGAGGGTCGGTTGCGAAATCATATAAAAAGAAACGTAGGTATGCCATCATAGCTGAGAGCTAATGAGTTATAATTATGTTAAGAGGTTTATACGCAACCAGCCCTGATCGAATAGTTTTATTATATACTTAAATAAATGATTTTCCTTAACTGTTACTGAATTTCTTATTGATATAAGGCTTAGAAACACCCCCTTGGGGTGATCCACGACTGCCCAGGCAACCAGATGACGAATGATCACGTCACTGTGACGTCCCTAATTGGTGATTTTCCGTCAGAGACGTCACACACCAATTTATGACGTCACTAAGACGTACTTCTTAGGACGTGATAATCACGTCATCATTTCGACATCGAGTGAACGTCACTTAGGTGGGTAAAAGAAGACGTCAGTTCCATGACGTTGCAGGGACGTTCTGTCGACGTCCACTTTTCCCAGACCTTCTCTAAACCATGGATACTCATATATTATCATGTGAAACAGAAGTATAACTCATGAATGCAAATCAACATGCAAATTTTATTGGAATATCCGAAAAGTAGGAGACAACTTTTTTCTAAAAAACTTTGACACACTGTATATCTCGGAAACCAACAATAAGCTATGTATATATACAAATAATTGTTTAGGTTAGGATGCCTAGTTACAAGCATTCCAGTTCAGGTGAACCTATATAGAAACCGTTACTCTTATGACGTTGCAGTGACGTATCTATGACGTCTAAAAATCACGTCGGTGTGACGTACCAATTTGGTGAGCTTCGTTATTCAGGAACTTTTTCAATAATTTGCTATTCAGATTTTTGTTGGGTGACAAAGAATGCATCAATATACATTATTCAACAAAGTGAAGCATTGCTATTAAACTACTCTTTGTTTGCTTACATCTCGCCGACACAAACTAGATAATTTTTTATACAAATACGAGTAACTGATTGCATCCTGATGGAGGTGCGTACTGGAGGATAGCGCTGCTGAATAGGCGATTGAATGAACATGACACAGGAGGGACCCACCAAGCAGAATCAACAATGCATAAGCAATATTATATAATGTCATCAGAGGCTAGTGGTGTTTATCACACCATGTCGAAGGAATCTTTTTTACATATCATCGACATATTAAATCGTCATTTCGAAGTTATTATGACGTCAGTTGGACGTCACAGTTCGGTGAGTGAATGACGTCAATGCGACGTGAGTAATATGACGTCATTGGGCTGTGACTTATTCACGTCATTATCACGTCATGCGACGTCAGCTACTGACGTCACCTTGGTCATTCAAGTGACGTAAAAAAGACGTCACTGGAACGTCATCTGGTTGCCTGGGTGGTGGTAATACATCAGGAAATGTATTAACACAATATGCAATTTATCTGAAATGAAGGCATTGAATATCATTAATTTTATATCAGCGAACAAACTATGTGTTCATTATCAATAAAGGGTTCCTTTTTATGCTGCACTTATGAATGAATATTTGGTTACTTAAAACAAAGATTTTGTATTGACGAATATCCTTTGGTGTGAGTGAAGAAATATATATTTTCAGTTGATAAATGAATATGAGACTAACGGGACAATACGTCCCAAGGCAGATTTTATTTAGACTAGACTAGTGGGAAATACGATCCCAGATAAGCGTGTAAGCCAGTTTAGACTTTTCAACCAGGGTCATTTAGCCGGTGTTTGTTTACGAATTAAACAAACTAACCTCAATATTTCCGTATACACGTGGGTGCATGTGGTGCGTTTATTAACAATTTTTAAGTGGTTTTTTGATGAATTATCCGCTGCATATGGTGTGTAATCATGTAGGTACCCCTTTAGTAGAAAGTCTAATGTTAGGCAACATACAACACTTCGACTGAGGCAATTCGGTTGTTTTTTCTTTGTGGGACATTATGTCCCAGCAGACCACTGTGGTCGTAGGCATGAACACGTTTTTCCTTTGCAGAATTAGCAAAAGAAAATTGAAACAGAAGGAGTTCAGAGAAACGCACAAGATCTATTTGCAGAATATGTAGTGTGCCGCTATGCAATGACTATATTTTACAACTTTTCATATGTGGAATTATGCCATATATTTTGATTAAAACGATTTGTTCTATTCTTATGCATGTATTTTATTTCTGAGCTGATGGGATATATTGTCCCAACGTAATGGTCTGATGGGACGATTGAAACAATTCCGAATAACTCCAAAAACCTTCCACTTTTGAAATATTGAAACATAAATTTAATTATTATCCTCACGAAGAAAATAAAAATCCGCTTTGAAAGGGTTAACCATGGATGAGGCGTATTCATAGGGATGTGAACAAATAATTTGTTTTTTCCAAACGAACGTTGAATAAGCCATATTTCAATAACGGATTTGGTATAACAGTCAATCATATTTATCTAATATAACCAAACTATTCTCTCATTGTTGCTATGGAAAAGCATTTTCAGTTTTCTGTATCTCTAATAATAACATAAGAAAAAAGGTGAAATAGATTGTCCAAAAATTCTACATTTTCCATACAACTGAAAAAACCAGAAACAATTTCGAAGATTTTTAAAGACTTTTGGTATCACCCTCTAAATACGCAACATTCTCCCCATTTGACCGAATTCGAATCTCCTTCCGTTTCCGACATCCCATAATATGCTCTGCAACCTTATCTTGGTCACACTGTATCATAGTCTTTGCAAAGTCACTTGAGACAAATTCAGCAATTTGATGAACGAGTGTTTAGAAGAGTATAAACGCGTTACATACTATATACTCTCGCTACGAACATTTAATTCCTCGTCTCTTCGACAAGCTCCCAGAAATTAGCCTAACCCACCTGCTAACCAACAAAATAATTCGAAGGGAATGATAATTGAGAAAATAATATACAAACCTATACTTAATACTATCATATGCAATTGTATGCAACCAACGAGTTGGTCATTTGCCTTTGTGAATAATAATTTTTCATCTAGCGTAGAATATAGAAACTTTTCGATTCTCTGATGTACGTTTCAAGAATTCCAGACAATTTTGCATTTTTGCTCTCAGTAATATTGTGTTTCACGTTCATTGTCATCCTCACCAAAGAATTAATTGCCCACAAAGATGAAGTTTCATTTTTACAGTGAGTTCTTAGGAATATGCAAGTAAAACATTCTCTCCGATTTCACTTTCACTTATTTCATCTGCATAATATATATGTTATCAATGGAAAATTCTGATACAAACTGAATTGGTTTGAATAATTCTGATTACCACCGTTTGCAACAAAATTCGAAAAGGACAGGACTCAAACGACTGGAACTGTTTAAAAAAATCACAGATTCTAACCAGCTTTTCACTATCGTTTCCTCTGGAGTTTCGTGCACATATGACATATGTATATAATATCAGTATAACGAACTGGAAGGTACGCGGTTTTCTTGACAATTGACATAATTAGATACGAAGTACTTACGCTGTTTTCTATGATGTTTTATGGAGCGAAATGACGCGTTTTTATGAAAAGGTGCGTTCGATAGTTTAACATATGATGGCGGTCCTATACAATTTTGAGGTCAAATTGGAGTTACCCGATAGGTATGTCAAAAAATGTCAATCGAACTTTAAAATTCACAGCCTCCAAATTTCGTTTCACTACCTTCAGGAAAAAAAAATGTATAGGGGTGAGCACCTTGGAAAATCTCCTGGTATATAGGTGCTCTGTTTGAACAATGTTCATTCAATTTTCTCTTGTAAAGTATAACGAATTGAAAGTAATCTGTTTCAGTAGATTCCTCGGTGTGGATAAAAATGATTTAATCTACACGATACTACGAGAACATTGGATTCAACATCATTTGGAATTGTTACTAGATAATTTCAGGTCACTATATTGATAAAATTTATCAAATTACAGTAGCACTGTTGTGGTTTGCTAAGATATGTTTTCAGTTTTCTGTGGTGTAATAAACCTAGTTTTCAAAATCTTACATTATGAATTTGAGAAGAAGCTATACTCACCATCAGTGAACATTCAGTCTGACACATAGTAAATAATCCTTGAGTAGTAAATTCAATGAACCAACCCTATCACACATACTTCTGGGTGAGATCTTTTAACAAATGAAGTCCAATAGTATAGAGTACTCATGAATTCTTCTGATATTCGATGTGCTAATAAGAGGTGATGATGTAAGCTGCTAACTAATAGGAATATATTGTAGTATGCCTCAAAGCAATAATAAAACCTATGAAAACTACTTCCTTTAAAGCAATTTAGCACGAGTTCAAACCTATATGCTTTAAAACGACAGATCGTATGCCAACATCAAAACTTATTGACTTAAGCATTAATTAAGATATGTGTTATATGGGAGTCTTTTTTCAGAACTAATTATAATACAAACATGTCAAAATGGGGTGAAAACAATAGATAGTTATGAAAGAGATTAAACATGGCGGTATATGATATGATAATTTCCTACTGTATCAAATAGTCCTTTTTGTGGCTTTTTGAGGCTGTAAAATGAAAACGATGACGACTTTCTTGACGAAAACACCAGATATTTGTAGAATTTGTAGAATTTGTATATCGCTACTTCAAAGTTGAGAACCAACTCCCCAGAAGTCGAAACTTGTGCGGGGTTAGGAAGAGCGGGACCTACCGCTTATAGTGGAATCCGAACCACTTCTAGGGCATCGAGGTGCTGCCAGGATGACAACCATGAATCACACATTTTGAAGAAAAATGCTCAGCCGATAGCCGGATTCGAACCGACAGTACCGCTGCATCGTGAACGGCTATCTAGCGAATTTCAGCGCATATAGACAAACTCGGCCACGGAGCCCACATATGCTTAAAAAACAGCGCCCTAGAAATAATGTGTTTTTACCAGTTAGAATTGGATGTGATTTTAATAACTTTTCAAAAAAGTTGACAAAACTGTATGAATGTTTGCTGAATATGGGTGAGTCGTTTGAAAAATGTGAAAAAACAACATTTCTGACGGCAGTATCATTGCATCTTTTCTATTTTCCGCTCGACATTTTCATTTCCATCAATGGCCGACATCTGTTTGTAGTAAATATGGCGCGAAATATACTTTAAACCAATTTTCTTTCTCTAATGCTTGATTAAAACCTTTAGGTAATGATAAGGCATTTTATGAGACGATTTCCTCTTGTTGAAGTACTTACCTATTGCATATTCAAATCCATTCTTATGCCTATTTGCTCCTGGGTATGACAACAAAGCTTCGAAAATGATAAGATTTATTTAAGAAGTTTATAAGATAATGCCTTCATATAAAACTATAAAGCTTAAAGAATATCCTGGCTAGTGCTCATTGGCAGTGTTATTGCAAAAAGTAGTACTTTTGTTATTTACAGTGTTCACTTTGTAAATTTTTTGATTGGATTTGAGTAGGGGACCGACTAGGGAACAAGTACATAGACAAACTACACTCAGTGCTGTTTGCCTGATATTGTGTTGAATGCTCCATTCTCTCAAATTCATGCTGAACTCGCCATCTGACATAATTTGTGCAAAACTGTTGTCAACTTCCTTGCTTCCTAGTTCCCATTTAGACAGAAGCACGATGATCAGAAGCATTTCCATTACGTTCTGACTCGTTGATGGTACTTCATGAACATCAGGTTCTAATGAATTCTTGCTTTTTGGTGGTTTCAGGTGGGATGAATTGAAAGACGCAGTGTTTGGAATTGCTTGGGCTTGAGAATTCTGATTTACTGTTGCTGTTTTTCGCTTGAAGTTTCCATTTCTCTTAATTTCTTGTGAGTTCATTTCAACGTGAGTCGTTTGTAGGCAAAAAAATACATTTATATTATTTGGGTTCAACACGGTTCTAAAAAAAACTTTATAAATCCTATAGATTTTATGATTGACTTCAATGAATCCATTGTGGCTTATAGGTTTTAATAATTACTTTCACATAGCTAGAATAGTGCCATTAGGCTTCATTATTGCCTCAGTCAAATCATAATTGGCCTAGCGTAAATTTGCTTTTATGATTGCTTTATGACGTATTTTCATAGGATTAGTTCGAAACCTCTTGGTCAAATTAGAGACAATAATGAAACTCAAGTGTTCTAAGAGGGTGGTGAATAGTAAATAGTTTCGATAAAGAATATCAATGACTCTCACAGAGATCTCTTAAAACCGAAGTGAGCTGAATGCCAAATTGTTTCATGCGATTGTTCTATCATAGTATCTCAAAGCCTTTTAATAGGATTATATGGACATTAAGGCCAATAGGTATGCTTTTTCCAGGACATTCATAAAACGGTAGAACAAATTAGACCTATCATTTGCGCTTACATAACCTCTTTAAAGCCTCATCGAAGCTATTAGGCATTTGAAAAGCTACTTGGGCAACTAAATGTGTAGTGTCCTCCGTCCTGTCGGTAGATTAACCCCGGCGTTCCCGGCAGCAGCACCATCCGACCATAGATTATCCGACGAACGCGTGGGCGTATCTATTGACACTTTTCTAGTAGCCAATGGGAACAGGTCAACTGTTACCTTGGTTACCATCTTTGTCCTTAGTCGCGATTAAGTCGGGTCGGAGTGTCTAAGTCCCTGTTCCTTTCGGTCCTTTTGCATCCCCCATGCGTCCCCACATATCTAAAGACGGATCAGATGGATTCGTTCTCGGCTGCCGGCACAAAAAGCCGAACGAGACAGAATTATCGACGCTGTGGAAGCTCCGAAGACATTCGCCCGGATAAAACCGTTCTCTTGGATACGATCTACCTATTCGGTTTAAATTCGTATGAGAGCCCTTCGGTTTGAGATAAAGCTTATTTGAAGTCAGGGACGGTTTGAGACGGTTTAAAAGAGAACGGAGAGGATTTTGGATACACGGGAAAAAATGATAACTTGCAACGGATCATAATATTCATTTATTCCAGCCTCAGACTTGATAACAACACCCGAGAAATTGTTATTTATACACCAAGGTAGTAAATAATATCAATACCAGAGACAAAGATTATATCCCGAGGCTTCAGTCGAGGGGTATATAAGGTCCCGTGGTAATGATATTCTTTATCTACAAATATGGAGTCATTCATACATTGTTAACTCGATTTTCAACATTCAATGACAGACATTATTGTGATGAATCGAGTAATGAGAGTAATAATGACAGTAGGATGGCGTATCAATCTGACATCCCATCGTCTTGTCAAATTCAACTAGGTCGGTATTCGTTCTACTATAGTTCTACTAAAGCACACCACTATACTACTGTTTGTGCAATACACGCAAATTCAAAAGACTCACCTTACTTACATGGTTCTTATAGTTTTGATCATCTTAATTCTACAAATACACGGAAAAATGAGAATTCACTGTTTTTCATTCTCAACAGTGACTATGAGTAACCATAACCATAAAATAGGACTTGACACTTTTGACAGTTGCAGATTGGCTCACACTAATGTGCGGGCTATTCGAATGGATTAGTACAGACCAATCAGAACAATGGAACTTCATCGTTGATAACTAGCGTCTAGAGACAGAATACTACAATCAATCATCGCGGTGGGGGAAAGGGGGAATGCTACAGCGGAAGCAAGTTAATGAATAATCTGCAATAGTATATATGATTCATTTTACAACTGAAAAGTGAAATGGCATATAATACCTGGTAAGATACGAGACTGATGTGATATCACGACTTGTTTCCTGCTAATAAAAGTTATTGAGGGTTGGGCTGTGTGCACGTGTATATATCCAAAAGAAGGGAAGATTTGTATTTCGTGCAAGATAATTTATTCAATATTCATAGCAGAGCGCTTTCGACTGTTAAGTCGTCATCATCAGTGCATACTCGTCAGGTTAACAGGGAAATTTGTCCATAGAAATATCTCTGGTCCAGTTTAAAACTAACGATATTGAGGTAAAATACGTTACAAACAATTAAAATGTGTTTCTCAAAAGGAGGTAAAATACGGATTACATTTTGTTAAGCAGCCATTGTCGCTGCGACACTTCAACACAACATGTCGCAGCGACAATGGCTGCTTAACAAAATGTAATCAGTATTTTACCCCCTTTTGGGAAACATATTTTAATTTGATTGAAATGACATCATGAATTTCTTTTCCCGGAGAAATGGAATAAAGTATCTTCAACAGACAGACCAATACTGAGGGGGCAAGGTCTACTGGTTGAAGATAAAATGGCAAAGATATGGCAAAAATAAACCACACACATGTCGAAGAAATGAAAAAGAAGCACAAGCTTGATCTCTTGCCATACATTCCACCACACATTCATTATGAAAATTTTTGCCTACAATAAACAAAAGAACACTAACTTCAGCTTCAACAGCAAATGAAATTACTGATGATAGTGACATAGTGATGCATTTGTAGATTAGTTTCATGAAAATTTCGGACAATAAACTCAAGTCAAATTTTTTTTGTTTTTCTGCAAGTTTTTTCGAAACTCCTGTAATTTTCACTTAGTTCCAATTACCTCATTTTACTCATTTGATGACTTAACACTGATTGGCTTCTGAGCACTCCATATCTCAATCATTATAGTCCTGCGAAACTGAAATTTGGACCATTGTCACTTTGGAAGCACTTCTTTCCAAGGTATTTGAAATGTTACTACAAGGAGTTCTGTATCAGTACGTCAGCAATTCACGACCAACAGAACGGTTTCGTAAAAGGCCGATCAACAACAACAAATCTGACGGTTATCACGCAATACATAGCGGAAAATATAGATGCCAAAATTCAGACAGATGTTATTCACATGGATATATGATCAATATGCATTTGATAGACTTGACCATGTTCTGATACTGCAAAAACTCTCGAATTTCGACTTATCAACTAACCTACCTATCCAATCACACACAGTTTGTGCAGTTAGATGGATTCTGGTCTAAGAACTATCTCGTCAAATCAGGTGTACCGCAAGGATCTAACCTCTGTCCACTCTTGTTTAATATCTTCATCAATGACATTGATGACATAATTGAAGTGAACTTTTTTCTGTATGCTGATCTAACAATTTTCTCTCATATCATTAATATGTATGGTGCTAAAAACTTTAATGAAAAATTCTTTATATTTTATACATCATTTTTATACAATTATGATACAGTTTTCACTAAAACAAAAAGAAAAAATGTGAACCAAGTAAACATAAACATCAGTTCTCACCTCAAATCGAAGAACTGCATAACCAGTTGTGTGAAATGAACAGGATGAGAAAACAGATAGAAGACTCAAAGTATACTGAACATTATAAAAGATTCAAGAAGGAATATCAGACAATGACACAAAATTATTTGAAGGAAATAAACAATGATCGAATTCAGAACAGCAACAATATAATGAAAGAATCCTGGAATATAATAAACGAAAGTAACGGCAAAACTAAAAATTCATCAATCAACTCACTCATAATTGGAGAGGAGGAACAAATGCACTCAACACCTACAGAAAGAGCTAATTTTATTAATAACCATTTTATAGATTCAACTCAAAAATTATATTATCCCTGATTATAAAATGAAAATCGATAGATCTCATATGAGTTTCTTCCTTTTTCCAGTTAGTCCTGAAGAGGTAGTTGCTATCATTCATAAAACCACATCTAAACCTGCAGAAGGTACTGATGAGATCAATGGAGAGATCTAAAAATCAATAGCTCCATATACCGGGTGGCTACGGAAGTTTTGCCTACGGAATATTTCAGTTATTGTATGACGTAGGTTTGTGAAATTCGAAGCGTCGATATAATGACATAAGAGCTAGAATTTGAGCATATAGACATGTCGAAGTTATCTTCCGGTCTGACCGGAAGTAACATCAACTTTCTTATTTTAAATGGAAACCCTATTTTTTTTTCTTCTCGCTTTATTCAGCATTCAGTTCCCTTTCTAATGACATATCACAAGTGGTATCTAACCAGAAACTAGACCAGAAAAAAATTATTATTGAAATTCACCGAGTATGCCGTGGAAGCAAAATGAAAGTCAAAAATTGAAAAGTTGGCTATGGAAACTATACGTCACTGGATAACAGTTGCTACTACTGTGATATTTTATTTTCATTCGTCAGCGATATAAAAAGCCGTCAAAAAAAATATTGGAAAAATTGAAAAAAAAACAGTATACTCTGTAGGTCCATAACTTGAGTATTTCATTTCAAAAAATGACTTTCTATTATATCATTGGAAAGGAATGGTTATGCTGAATAGTACAGGCAAGAAAAAGTTGTATGTTCCTATTTCTTTTCTCAATTTTTCCAATATTTTTTTTGGCGGCTTTTTATGACGCCGACGAATGAAAATAAAATATCACAGTAGTAGCAACTGTTATCAAGTGACGTATGGTTTCCATAGCCAACTTTTCAATTTTTGGCTTTCATTTTGCTTCCAGAGCCTACTCGGTGAATTTCAATAATATTTTTTTTCTGATCTAGTTTCTGATTAGATACCAACTTGTGATATGTCATTAGATAGGGAATTGAATGCTGAATAAAGCGAAAAGAAAAAAAAATAGGGTTTCATTCAAAATAAGAAAGTTGATGTTACTTCCGGTCAGGCCGGAAGTTAACTTCGACATGTCAATATGCTCAAATTCTAGCTCTTATGTCATTATATCGACGCTCCAAATTTCACAAACCTATACTTCATACAATAACTGAGATATTCCGTAGGCAATACGTCCGTAGCCACCCGGTATAGCAGAGCCTCTTTCGTATCTAATTAACGAATCTTTTCTGTCGGGCTCTTTTCCTGACATAAAAGAATCCCAAGGAATTTCTATTTACAAAAATAAAGGTTTAGCAAAATATATAAAAAACTATCGGCTTATTTGTATACCTAGCCAAACCACGAAAGATTTTGAGTCAGCTTATTATGTAAGGCTTAGTAACTACCTCGAGCATTTCAACATGTTACCAGCCATCCAGAATGGTTTTATAAAGGACAAATCTACAGCAACTGCCATTTCAGACTGTTTAGATTTCTTTATAAAGCACTCAATGATAAACAGAAGACTTTGGGGCTTTTTTATGATCTCAGCCGTGCATTTGACACAGTAGATCAAGCTTTTACTGCAGAAAATGGATGGAATGGGAATACCTGGAAAGCCTTATGATTGGACAGAGTCCTATCTATCAAACCGAACACAAGTTGTTATAACCGATAATGCTAGATCCGACCCTCGTCAATCCACTTTGGGTGTGCCACAGGGATCGATACTTGGCCCATTATTTTTTATCATCTTTGTGAGTGATATCACTAAATTCTGTTCAGCTACCGAACAAATTATTCAATATGATGATGATACTAATATTCTCATGTCAAATAATGAAATTCAACAACTCATTCAGAACAGTAACAAGGCATTCTATGAATTTGCTCAGTACTGCAAAGAAAATGAACTAACACTGAATGTGACAAAAACTCATTTCATGCGTTTTCTGCCAAAAAAATTGAACACCTGATTATGAGCCGTATTTACACATGAACAAGAAATCCATTGAGAGTGTTGAAACTATCAAATTCTTGGGAATAATATTAGATCTAAAGCTCACTTGGGAAGCGCATATAGATATTGTAACTACAAAATTGAGTACTCATTGTTATATGATAAGAAATCTTAGAGAAACTGTATCATTTCACATATTGAAACTTCTTTATTATGGACTAGTGCAGTCAACCCTCCAATATGGTTAATATTTTGGAGTGCTTCACCTCACTTCGATAGAGCTTCCGTAGCTCAGAAGAAAGTCTTGAGAGCTATGTATAATGTGTCACCAATAACATCATGTAAACCACTTTTTAAAAAATCAGAGATTCTTTTTATTTTTCACTTGATACTGTATGTCAAAGGAAATGAGGAAGCTTTTGACAAAAATGAAGATATATATTCATATAACACAAGACAAAAATCAAATGTCCATCAACCATTCTCACGGCTACACATAGGTCGGCAGTCACCAAAGCACATTGGAATTAAGTTTTTTTTTTATCGCTTGGAGCGCACGAGAGGGAATCCCTATAATGATGAATGTAAACTCAAATAATGTAAGAAACTTCAGACAGAAGGTCCACTCATTTTTAACTTCTAATGCATTTTAATCATTTTATAGTGTTGAGGAATTCCTCAAATTTAAAAAAAAATGTGTGTGTTCCTATTAATATTGATTATTGTCCTATATAATGATGTTCCTTTTAGCTATAATTATTATTCTATAGCATGTCATTGTCCGTTGTCTGTCCATTTTGTTTTTTGTGAACTGACTAGTCTGATAGGATGGTGCATTGTACTATATCTTTGTCATATGTGTAATGTATAGTCCTCATAGATGAATAAAATTCTTTCTTTCTTTCTTTCTTTCTTTCTTTCTTTCTTTCTTTCTTTCTTTCTTTCTTTCTTTCTTTCTTTCTTTCTTTCTTTCTTTCTTTCTTTCTTTCTTTCTTTCTTTCTTTCTTTCTTTCTTTCTTCCTTTCTTTCTTTCTTTCTTTCTTTCTTTCTTTCTTTCTTTCTTTCTTTCTTTCTTTCTTTCTTTCTTTCTTTGACTGACTGTTGAATCATGCCAAGTATTTCGTAATGTCATATACATTGATATCTGATCCAGTTATATTTGACTATAAGATAGATAATGATTTTCTAGACAGACCATCCAATTTCAAGGATCTTGGAGTTACTTTCGACCTAGAGCTGTCATTTCAAAACCATTTGACAACAAGTACGTCAGCGAACCGTGTGTAGGTACGGATTTCTAATCAGTGTAGGCGACGACTTTAATCATTTAACACTTGCAACTCTCTCCTATGCTCTCGCCAAATCAAAGCTAGAATATGCGTCAGTTATCTGGAATCCATACTATCAAGTACTTATCAATAAACTGAAAGCAATTCAAAGACGCTTTCTCAGACTCAGCTGTTGAGTGTTAAAGCAGATAGAACTTATCCACCAATTGGTACATCACACGAGAGTTTACTGTGAAGACATAGTGTCGCAACTCAGATGTTTCTAGTAGGTTATATAGGTAACATCATTGAGAACAAACAGCGGCTCCACCATGTGTCGCAACTCAGATGCCTCCACCACATGTCGCAACTGAGACATTGCTTTTACCCCATGTGTCAACTTCAGAGTACTCGCTTGGCTATTTCTGCGAGAGGATTTTCAGTATTCCATCACCAATCCACATTCATTCCAAAATGAAGAGATTTGTTTCTCAAAAATATAACAAACAATTTATTGAATCAAGAAAACATTAAAATGTGCCAAAAAGGCAGAACAGCAAAATCAAACATGAAACGAGCGAACAACAGAAACAAGAAAATGGTTTTTTGGTACTTATATCATATGTATTGGACAGCAGAATCAAAGTCGGGGAGATGTCACACCACCAAAGTGTCACACCATCAAAGTGGCATAGTGTCACTTTGAAAGTCCAATAATGAATGCCAATTAATGAATGCCAAATGAATGAATGTCGCATAATAATATTCATAACGAATGAACCTATTCCAAAATGGCTGCTGTATCTATATTGGAAATCAATGCCAGGTTTTCAATTTTCTGCAATGGGGATGGCCGCTACCTGGCGGTACTGCTTACTTAGGTAGTTTCGCACGGTAATCGTTTTTGCAAGTTTTACAGGAATTAAAGTCTCTGAACTCCGGTGACCTGAACGAAACTACACTGTACCTTTGAGTATTCACACTTATATATTCAAGGACTCTACTGAATGTTTCAATTTGGAAAGGTTAGTTTATGATTGAAGATCATGAAATGGAAGAGAGTTAGAGTGATGTTATTCCAAAGGCATTCACCCTACTTTACTATAGCTCTTTCATATAAGACGAGAATTTTCTGGTGTCATTTTACGCTACACAAAATAATTGACAATAAAATGAGATGTTAATGCTTATTACACCATATAAACTTGATAACTCTCTGTCAGGCATTTCTATACATCGACTCATTCTACATTTACAAGCCACGAACAAAGACATGTAAGAACTCCCTCCCCTATTCATACTATGTGTAGCAACTAGAACTCAATGAGTGACCACTGACCAGCCTGATATATTCCATTGAGATGGTAGGCAATTCAAGAACTACTTTTATCAGCTGTAATATTTTTGTATTAATTAAGGCTTTTCATGAAAAATGTAGTCTCATTGTGTAAACTGTATATTATGCCAACCTTGTTTTATTGTTAGAACTATTGTGCGAATGTTTACTCATATAGATCATGTTCTGTGATTGGAATTTTTTTCTGTAGAAGAAGTGTAGATAAATGAATGAATACATTCTATGATTGAAAGCTAGTAGCCAAGACCATGACAGCACCGAAACATACGCTGATGCAGTTATATTCCATCTAGAGAAGAACCATTCGCCTGGTGGGTGATACCACACTCACCAACTCTTTGACCCCATTAGAACACCGTAGAAAAGTCGGCGACCTTCCACTTTTCTATAGATGGGTACTTCCACGGGAAATGTTCCTCAGAAATCTCTGCTATAATACCATCACTAGCAATACCAGTCAGATGAACCCGACAGGCCCAGTCAGCACATTCATTCATCGTTAACCTTATGAATATGTCGAACAACATTCTACCCAAACTCGTTCGTCTTTAGAACGGCGAAGCTTTGGAATTCTTTGCCAATGGATGTATTCCCGAACTTATAACCTCCAAGAGTTCAACAAAATTCCAACACCTACCTCCTCTACCAGTCCTCCCTAGGAACGCGCGAACATTATAGGAATTCCCTTTTGTGCGCTCCAAGAAATAAAAAATTACTTACCACTGTTGAACGTTATAGTTTGTAATCCTTGAACAGGATATTTCAAATTCAGGAAATATAATCGTCTCTGTTTTACCAACACTCATCATATCATCTTTATCACATACTTGTATGCCTTAATGATTCATCTCACTCAGTCACTCACTATAGTTCAGTTGATCGTCGTCTCATTTTAGGACATGTAAGAATGTGTTGCCCAAGAGGTCGAGCTCATTAACTCTATATACATGCAAGCTAATTTTTTCATGAAGCAGTGAACTGTGGTTGATCTTCCAGAAATTTCAAGGACATACTTATTCATAGAATACAGTAGTCATCATAACCAAGTCACTCAAGTTTATTACAACTATATATGTCAATGTATGAAATATTGCTATAATGAATTATTTATTTATATAATTGAGTTAGTCTGTAATATACCTATTATAAATCGTCACGTATAAGCATATTTTTGCTTTTGTGAAACTTTGTTTATTTACGATCTCATTTTTATTTATGTTCGAATTATATTTGAATCTGCGAAAAAACATTATTATTTATATCTGAAATATACTGTATGTCGAAGATAAGGATGTCTATCATGGAGAACTCGGATGATGGTTTCTCCGAAACGAAACGTCGTACGATAAATTTCTCAACGCTTCTTTGTAGAACTTGAGAAGTGGTAAAGAGAAAGCGTCTTTTGTTTCCCTTCATCTCGTTAAATAACGTCAGAAAAAAATAAAGACGTAATCGGAAAATTTTGGTATTTATAGGCATATCTCTGGAATTACAAGGAATTTAAAAACTTTCTAAACGGCATATCGGTAAGCATGAAAATGCATAACTTTTCTCTATTTCAACCATCTCCGTATCTCTTATGGTTTCTGATATCCCCGTGATGAACAACATTTTCTTGGACACACTGTATGCAGTGCTTCTATTGACGAATGATAGTTGTATGAGTTTCAAACGATTCACTCTGGTGTATACTCTCGTTAGGCTTTGTAGCCTGTTTTATATAATCGTATATTCGCATAACAAGTATAGTTTATTTATATTATTACAAGACTACGTATTGCGGAATAGACTTCTCGCCGCTTCGTCCGAGGATAGAAGATGTTCGACGATTTTGGCGAAGGTTCTCGAAAGATTGCATTAGGTTAGGAAGGATATAAAATATCGGCAGGTAGCCCGACGAGAATAGTATAGTATTGTATAGGGAGCCATATAGAGTGATTAGATGAATTAGTTGAAGGTGTTATATCAGATAGAGACGTGATTATTGTAATTCCATATTTATCTATTGAAATTTGGATGAATTATTTATCAGTTGAAATGATAGATCTTTACCTGGTTATGAATTTTTTGTTATTGGATATTTTCTAGTCAAATTCATTCAGTAGCATTAGCAAGGGTAGTAGATTCTGTTCCTGTGCCCATATAGGGTTAATTATAATTTTTCCGCATTTTTGTGAGTTTAAGAACATGTGCTTTCGGATGATAGTTCCTGCAGGCATAGTTGAAGATTCCGACCAATAAAAATCTAGGATAGAGCTGTCCTTGTCTCGAGGTCGATGGAGAGTATAAATAAAGAAGGCAGCTAAGGGATCGCTCTTTCCACTACATGCTCTCTACTATACAGTACCTGCTCTACATTCTACACTCTCTGCTCTTCAAGCTCTTGGCTCTTTTCTCCGGGTTCTCTTGCTGATCTCCTAGTGCTCTCATAGTTCATTCAAAGCCAATGTATAGTAATAATGTATAGTGATTTGCTTTTGCACATGTAAGTTTGTAAAATATTTTTCACCATTGGTATTCATCCTGTTCATAGATTCATTTCATTCCTGTTGTTTTTCATTCCGATACTCACTCGACCTGTGTAAAGAATTCATTTTTATTTGCGAACAAACGGTTTTTTTGTGATTGCATATTCCATATTTCTTCCTCAGTCAGTTGTCAATTCTTCTTCTTCTTCTTCTTTTCCTTGAGAGATTCTGTCCTTTGCACCCGTGTCCCTGTGCTTGGTATCCTGTCAGGCGGTGGCCGGTGGCTAATGAAATTTTGACATGGATAGAAAAATATAATTAACCTCACTAAAATTCCAATATTGATAAATTAGAAAAGCGAAGGAAAAGGAGAGATGAATGGGAAATGAATTTGTTTAATTCGTTTGGAACTGTGTTTCCGATTCTCCAGGTAGACTTTATGAAATAGTTTAAATAAATAATTTTCCAGGCCTAACCTAAAAATACCAGCAACACGATAGAATCGATAGATATTTGCTTCGATTCCTGTACTTACCCAGACTAGAAATAGCAACCAGTATTCCAGGCTAAACCCAGGGTTTGAAATTAGAGCCTACACTCCCTTGGCTCCTTATAACATTGACCCCTGGTTTATACTGTAGATACCGACCCAGGCATACCTCCTGTACCTGGGTCGCACTGTTGATACTTTGGACCTCTGGCGCCCGAGGACCCCCTCGTCAAATACTAGAGTATAGTCTCTGTCCGTACAAGCACCAAAGTATGGGCCCCTGAAATAAAGGTCGTTACAGTGTTTGTGAATGACCAAACCTGGAAATTTATTCTATAACAATATCTCATGACTATGGAAAGAGTATGAGGAAAAAAAATCGAATTAAGATTCAGAAGAGATTGGATAATTTGAAACACTTCGATTGAGGTATAACCGTTTTCATAACTTGCTATGGTTTATTCTAAATTTCTAGTTGAGTATGTAGAGAAGCTTATACTCATAAGAAAATATAAACACTTGAAAGTAAGTTTTCACATATTCCAGTAGAAACATGGAAATTTTTCTGGGTGGTTATGTATATAATTTATCGCTTCTATCTTGAAAAGTTTGGAGGATTTTAAAGGTATGTACTTATCTCTTCGATATTGAACACCCTATATCATATCTCTGTAATAATTCCCACTCAGAATTTCTATGAAAAAGATCACTTATATCAAAAGCTTCTGAAATCCTCTTACAACAAAAACCTGAAAAACGAATATTCTAGCTACCGTCATGAATTGACCCTGTTATCGAAGAAAACTAAATATCAATTCTACGAAAACAAAATAGAACAAAACTCGAGAAACTCCAGAGGAAAGTGGAAAACAGTCAGGAAATACAAAATAAACCCAAACGTCATACTTTCGATATTATATTGAACAGGAAAATGACAATCTTGTATCTAGGCACTAAAAATATCAAGGAGCAGTTCAATGAATATTTTTCGAATGTCGGCATGAACTTGGCAAAAAAATTGAACTCGCAATGGAATATGGAACACAACGGCTACAGATCACAATCAGTCAATCAATGTATATGTACCTCATAGAAACAAATCCAACAGAAGTGAACAAAATTATAAGAGAACTGGAGCGCCTGATGCTGATCAGATGATCAACGAGGATTACCGACAATTGGACGTGGTCAATTGGACGCACGAAAATTGGACGCGGATAATTGGACGCGGCGACAATTGGACGCGGCGACAATTGGACGCGGCGACAATTGTACGCGGCGACAATTGGACGTGGCGACAATTGGACGCGGCGACAATTGGACGCGACGAAAATTGGACGCGGCGACAATTGAGCGCATGCGTCAATAAAAATAATTTTATAATTCCAATGAAATTTTAGTGCATGGAAAATGCAGGGCTCATATCTATAATATAACAAAGACCTAACCTAACCTAACTAACCTAAAATATTGTACTAAATTCGTATCGTAAATTCATATTACGATATGAGATAGGAAAATAATTGTCAAACGAGGCCATAGGTATTTGTTATAATTATGGATATGAGCCCATCAGTATTTCATATTTTATACAAGGAATTTCATTGGAATTATAAAATTATTTTTATTTACGCATGCGTCCAATTGTCGCCGCGTCGAATTGTCGCCGCGTCGAATTGTCGCCGCGTCGAATTGTCGCCGCGTCTAATTGACGCCGCGTCTAATTGTCGCCGCGTCCAATTGTCGCCGCGTCCAATTGTCGCCGCGTCCAATTGCCGCCGCGTCCAATTGACTGCGACCAATAGTCGTGCGTCCAATTTTCCACGTCCAATTGACGCGACACCGATCAACGACACTATGAAACTTGTTATGGAACATATATCAACACCTCTCTCATTCATGATAATTCATAAATTCGGAGACTCATTTATAGATTTAGGCAAGCCGAGGAGTTTCTCGGATTTAAACATCTTGGAACTTTGTACCACGCACTTGTAGAATCTATCATGAAGTGTCATCTGAAATCATTAGACACCCTCCAGATGATACATCAAAATTATTTTATACGCGAACCGAAAACTTACCCGGGTGAAATGCTTTATTCTGAATCCAGGCTGTTAGATGATTCCTATTCTAGCTCTTTGGGTATACCTTTTTTTTATCGCTTGGAGCGCACGAAAGGGAATCCCTATAATGTTCAAAGAACATCGTGCGTTCCTAGGGAGGATAGGGACAGGAGGAGTTAGGTATTGGAATTTTTTTTGAACTTTTGGAGATTATATGTTGTTGGGAATACTTCCACAGGCAATGAATTCCAGAGCCTAGCCGTTCTATGGATGAAGGAGTCTTGATAAAGTGCTGTTCGACATCTTTCGAGGTTGACAACGAAAGGATGTGCTGACTGGGCTTGTCTAGTTCTGATGTATGTACATGTCCATGACTAGATGGCAGTTAGCTTAGTTTCGCCCACTTCGTATTCAACCTTCACATTCTCTCAATGCCCATAGACACAGTAGTTTTTTTTATCGATTGGAGCGCACGAAAGGGAATCCCTATAATGTTCAAAGAACATCGTGCGTTCCTAGGGAGGATAGGGACAGGAGGTAGGTATTGGATTTTTTTTTTAATTTTTGGAGATTATATGTTGTTGGGAATACTTCCACAGGCAATGAATTCCAGAGCCTAGCCGTTCTATGAATGAAGGAGTCTTGATAAAGTGCTGTTCGACATCTTTCGAGGTTGACGACGAAAGGATGTGCTGACTGGGCTTGTCTAGTTCGTCTGATTGGTATTGCTAGTGAAGGGATGATTGCAGAGATTTCCGAAGAACATTTCCCGTGGAAGTATCGATAGAAAAGTGAAAGGTCGCCGACCTTTCTATGGTGTTCCAATGATGTCAAAGAGTGAGTGAGTGTGGCGTCACCCAGCAGGCGAATGGCTCTTCTCTGGATGGAATATAAGAGCATCAGCGTATGTTTTGGTGCTGAAGCCCATATGTGGGAACAGTATTCTAGAACAGGCCGTATCTGCGCTTTGTAGATCATGAGAAGCTGTTGAGGTGTAAAGTAGCTTTTCGCACGGAACAAGAATCCGAGTTTTTGTGAAGCAGCTTTTGCGATGGATCTGACATGATTATCCCATGAAAGAGTGTTGCTGATGGAAATACCGAGCATAGATATAGTGGGCTTGGTGGGGATGGTGGAGCCAGACATTACAATATCGGGCATACTGAGTTCCGCCTTTCTAGAGAAAATGCAGGCTTGAGTTTTGGTGGCGTTGAATTCAACTAGGTTGTTCGTTCCCCAGGCTGTGATTTCAGCAAGATCTTCATTGACAGCATTGACCTGCCTGCGCCGTGAGTTCTTAGTTTCCTGGGAAGAAATGGGAATTCTGGAAGAGAACGCAGTATGGAGGGTACTATCATCTGCAAAGCTGTGGATGGGGCAAGTTGTTACTCCCAACAGATCATTGATATGAAGCAGGAATAATGTTGGTGCCAAAATTGATCCTTGTGGAACGCCGGAATTGATGCCAATGGTATCAGACGATACACCGTCCACCACCACGTGAAGCGATCTGCCTGAAAGAAAACTCGATAAGAGATGGCATAGCTGAGGTGGTAAGCCGTAAGATGGTAGTGTGTGGAGGAGTCCTTCGTGCCAAACAGGGTCGAATGCTTTCGATATGTCCAACGCGACAGCTAGAGATTCCCCGTGTTTTTCTATCGAAGATTGCCATAAATGGGTGACGTAGGCAAGCAGATCTCCAGTAGATCTTCGGTGGCGAAAGCCGTATTGTCTATCATTGATGATTCCTGAGCTCTCCAGATATTTGATAAGCTCAATATAGATGGCTTTCTCCATCACTTTGGAGATTACTGATAACAGGGCAATGGGCCTGTAGTTGTTGGGCAGGTTTTTGTTCCCTTTTTTGGGGATTGGTTGGACTCTAGCTGTCTTCCAGCATGATGGAAAAATACCCGACCTGTACGAGATGGTAAACAACTTGCAGAGAATCGGTGTTAATTCTGGTGCACATTTTTTGAGGATAATGGGTGGAATTCCATCAGGACCGTTAGCCTTATTCGTTTCGAGACCAAGCAAAATTCGTCTGATAGTGCGTTGACGGAAGACGATTTCGGGCATTCGACTCTCAACGGGTGGAATGTCTGGCGGCAGTTTTCCTTGGGAATCTAAAGTAGAGTTTGCTGCGAACATCTCTGCAAAGATATTCGCTTTCTCCTGCGATGTTGTTGCTAATGTGCCGTCGGATTTGGACAGTGGTGGAAATGAACTATTAGTTAAATTTCTTCCGACCGCTTTAGCAAGGGACCAAAACGAACGGGAGCCATTGGGGCAATCTATGAGTTTCGATCTTATCTTGGCATTGTATGTTTCTTTCGAAGCATCTATTGTTTGGCTGCAGTTATTCCTGGTATCAACGTATTCTGCTCTAGTCGCGAGGTTAGGGTTTTTGCGCCAGCGATGGTAGGCTGTTTGTTTCAATGCAACAGTTCTAGAACAGTTTTTGTTGAACCAGGGTTTCGAAGGTGATGATCTTTTCGAAAAATGAGGTATGTATGTGTCCATTCCGAGTCCTCAGAGTCAAAGCATACTCTATGCCAAGGAAACTCGGAGAAAAACATGCGGAGACCGTCCCAATCTCCTGAATTGTAATGCCATATAAGACGTGGGGGTGCCGGAGTAGTTGATGGAATGAAAAATGGGCAGGTTGTGGAGATGAGTGTGTGGTCAGAATTGCCAAGTGGAGCTCGTACATCTATGGTGTAGGGTGCTGAATTATTAGTGAGGAATAAGTCAAGTATGTTAGCTGAATGGTTATTGGCATCGGGAATTCGTGTGGGTTCTTTGATAAGCTGCTCTAAGCCGTGAGTGATGGCGAAAGCTTCGGCTTGTCGCCCATTTTCATCCGTTCTGTTAGAGTGTACGAGCCAAGCAGTGTTGTGTACATTGAAATCGCCCATGATGATGATTTCTGCTGCTGGATGGTTCTGTTGAATTTCGTCAAGCTTCAGAGACAAGAATTCGAAAAGCTCTTCATAGGATGGATCATTTGGTGATAAGTAGAGACAACAAAGGTATTTGGTCTGTTTTTGGCTATCGAGTTTGAACCACATGACATCAAACTTATTTGGTTCCAAAGTTTTTTCTCGTTGACATGAGAGATTCGTTTTAGAGTAGAGGCAGAGACCTCCCTTGAATCTGAAACGTGTGTGGAGTTCGTACCCAGGACAGAGCAGATAGGTCGTATTGGTGGATGAATTGACCTGTGTCTCAGTAAGAGCTAATATGATGTCTGGCTTTTCAATTTGAAGGTGTCGATGGACATCGTTGATGTTCTTACTTAGACCTCGGATGTTGCATAGGTCTATCTTGAGGACTTTTTGAGCCGATGGTGAACCCCCTCTAGCACCTCTCGCCCGGAAATCCGAATGAAGAGGTATTTTACTTCCGGATAATTTTACTTGAGGAGAACTCATCATCGCGTATTCTGTTATAAAGAAGGGAGGTTGGCGTGGAAGGAAAAGGAAATTGGGTTGGGTTGGGGTTGGCCGGAACATCAACCAGCTACTGAAACACGGGTAAGTATACCCATTTCACAGTGCCTATGGTTGATGTGGTGGTATCGCACCGGGCGATGGCGTTAACCATCTTCCACCTATTGGCGTCCTTTTAGTCGCCTTCTACGACAGGCAGGACTTACCGTGGGATTATTCTAATCCGACCACCACACGGAATAGTTTATCATATATCTTAGTCTTTTGCCAGTAGAGGACTGTTTATCACGTTTAGTGACAGTGGCGTGAGATGTCATAGGGATATCCACAGAATGGTATCGACTGTTGAATCGACTGCTAAATCAAATATCGATATCATGATCGATATTTGATGTTTCTCCCAAGTTGCATTCTTGGATAAAGTTAGAAGAGTGGCCAACCTGACGCTAAGCAGAGACGAAATTTGGTTTGGAATGTTTTTTTGAGATGAATCCTAAGTGCTGTGGTTGACGGAAACTTGTTGTTTGAACAATTTCCGCTTCTTTGTTTTCGTAGTGATTCTTTCTTCTACCAAGAGACTTCATTTTGATGTGAAGATGAGGCCATTTCTGATCACGGCTCTCGTGTGACCAGATCAGGTGGTGGTGGACACCTATTTTTGTATTCGGCCTTTCCGATAAGAAGGTGAGAAATATTAAACCTCATTTTGTGGAAGATATTCGATAGTCTTCTTCTTCTTCTCTGCACAGGTGGGCGGGTGCGTAGGCCCCTGCACTCAGGCCTCTTCAGTCGGGCCCATTGTGCGCCCACTTGTCCTGTGAATCAGCTGGGCATGCCGATTTCTTTGACGAAATTCAGCAGCTTCCTCAGCTGAGTCACTCTCACATCCTTTGGGTGCAGTACAATGCTCCCAAAGGCAGCTTTCCTCTGATGCACCAGCGCGAGGCATTCAGTGAGTATGTGTGATGATGTTTCATCATCCTCCAAGCACCATCTGCAGATGGGATCATCTTTGATCCCTATGAGTTCTAGGTGCCTGTTGAGGTGGTTGTGCCCAGTTAAGAGCCCAACTACCATCTTGAGATCCCTTCTATTAAGTGACAGGATCTCTCTCGTGTGAGCCTTTTTGAAGGTTCCTTTATATAGAGCTTTGATTGTCTCATTCCTGGTGTGTCCCACCATGTTTCAAGGAACTGCCTCTGTAGCATTTCCTTCATGAAGGACATAGCCGTACTATTGGGTATTCCCAATATCGGTTCTGGTCCAATGGGTGTCGTTCCTGAACCGATCTTGGCTAGTCTGTCTGCCTCCTCGTTCCCCGGGATACCAGAGTGTCCTGGAACCCACATTAGGCTGACTTTCCTAGTTTTTGCCATATTTTCTAAGGCACTTCTACACTCGGACACCAATTTAGTTGTGATCCTATTGGATCTCAATGCCATAATAGCAGCTTCACTGTCCGAGCATATGGTGACTGGTCCACGTCCACTTCTGCCGAAATTTTCTTGGACACACGTCAGAATTGCAAACACTTCGGCCTGGAACACTGAAGCGTATTTGCCAAGAGGTACTGAGATTCCTTTCCCGATATTCGATAGTATGTCCATTTCAGATATCACGGCCTGATAGGGAGAGCACGGTGTACTGAATTAGGTAGATGTACTCCATTTTATGTTGACCACATGGCATGTTTCTGGACTACCAATTTGACTTTCGAAACATTTAATTGAATAGATCACTAGTAATCGCACCTTTCACCGTGCCGATGGGCATTTGTAAATCTTGAACTGTATTCTGGATTTCACTGTTTGGACATCACGTCTTTATAGTTGGTTGAGGCACCTGAGGGATCTCCGTTGCTTTGAAGCCTGTGTATGTCTTTGGGTATCTATAGGACCCGACAGCCAGGAATATCTGGCAGAATCCTCGCCAACAGTGCCAAGTCCCTAGCAGTGCCCTACTGGTTCACATAGCCTGTGATCCTGACTTCTGACAGGAAGTCCAGGGGAGTCCAGACTCCTGGTGTGGTAGATAATCTATCATCCCTAAGGATTTTTGTCGCTTCGGAGCCTGAACTCCTAGTGCCTAGTCGGATAGTGAGACTTCCTGGTCCGGCTTGGATTGTGGGAGGAGCTTGCCCTGGTGGCAGCCTGTGGACCCGTCAGCTAGGGTTGCAGCGCAGCATTCAGTTGCCCTGGGATAAATCGAGTGCCCAGGTCTCCAGGCGTTCATGACACCTTTCAATTGTGTGTAGATCCAGTTTTCCCAGCACTCTCAACCCCTAACGCCGACTGAGGAAGGAATGTCTTTGTGTCACCAAAGTAGTGAGGTCTGGTGGACTACAGGACGGTACGAAATTCAGAACTTGCAGTTAAGGTCAGAAGTTTCCATTCATATTTTTTCCCTGTCTGAAGTCATTTAACTTACCATACTTTTTCCCTGTCTGAGGACATATAACTAACCATATTTTTTCCTGTCTGGGGACATTTCAATAATGATTTTTCACTGTCTCATGTCAATAGATATTTGAGTACTTGTCAACAACCTATTTCAGTCTAATATCGGAATTTACATTAAATAGAATTATTGAGTCTGTTAGTGACTCTGTGAACCCAAGGTATAGGCCTATATGCAGGAAAATTTACCCTTTGTACTGAGAAATACTCATAGTATTCATTATTTACCATCAATTCGCATACCCTTTATTGACACGTTAAGGTGTATAAATTTGTTAACAGTTACTTTGGCTTGTATTAATATCTCTGTTTCTTTTCTCAGTAGTTCGCTTCGGAAACTGAGTGGCGCTCGACAAAATGACAACTTGTAAAAAAAACAACTAACTCACGACCTGCTCCGAAACAAGCGAGCTGCCTTGCCTAAAACAAATAAAAACAAAATCATTTTCTTTTTCCAAAACATCAAAAGAATTGTTATAAACTCCTCATGAAATGAACAACATCACATGAAATTAACTTTTTCATTGAAGAGTTGAACAGTTCTTCAATAGGCGTTATAAAATAGTTACAGATTATTCAGTTCTCCATGAATTCTACTTCGCTAGTTGGATACTAATTGTGAGATTTGAGTAATGAGAGAATTGATATTAACCGTCGTCGTTGATTTGACTAGCATTTATGTTGGAATCCAGGAAAATGTCGGGATAACGAGGGACGAGAGATCCCTTTCAATCAAGACGGAACGGGTAGATTTCAAGGGGGACACATTGTATGTACATCTGTACATATCTATGTATATATAGGGCGAATTCTTAGATCAACTTGTTCGGCTTGCATCTCGGGTTTCGGTCGGTTCTCTTGGTGTTTGGCCACCGCTATTTTACACCGTTAATGAAATGGATTAGACGTCAGAGGAGTTGGATTAATTAATCTGTACAATCCTCGCGGGACGAAACTGAAGCACTTCTGAAGTCTCATTAGAGCGACTCACGTGACTTTTGCTAAACTGAGATGAATAAGATTACACTGTCACCTCGATGAAAGATGGATATACAGAGTGCTCCGTGATATTATAGTTGCCAAACTCGAAGATCTATACTGGGCATTGTTTTGGTGCATAGGTGGTAGGAGACAGACTTACTGAAGATATACCACTAACAGCCCCATGTAGAGGAGCAGTTCTAATTAGAATTTAATAAGACTCCAGAACAACAGGAGCAAGGACAGGAACCGAAAATATTATCAAGATGTTATAAAAATTAGGAACACTTACGTGGGTGGAAGGTTTCTTGTAGAAATCCAGATTGAGAAGACGATAGCAAGATGGTGGGTCTACCGGTTGAAATCCGAACAAGTCGATAGTTACAGGACTCACACAAGTGATAATGACATTATACTCAACACTACATCAAAATCTCCAACTTAAATTACAAATGATTATATAATCCTCCAATTCAGAGTAACTTGAATTGAAAAGTTAAAAGTAATAATCACTGCACCGGAGAGCAACGCTCTTGCAACGAAAAATTAGAGAAATATTCCAGGAAGGAGAGAGGGCAGCACCAATCAATAATTCTGTAAAATTCTGAAGGAATCTAGATTCGATTAATTACCAAGGTCGTCTCCAATGGGAAATTTGTCATTATTTGATTGTCCTTGAGGTATAACCTATAGGAATATGTGAAAGGACCTATTTAATGATAATAATGATGATAATAATAAAATAAAAAAATATCTTCATTTCTCAAATCAAAAAGTACAGTTGTTGCAGTACTGTCACAATGTACAATAATTGGAGAAGTGTCGTCATAAGCATAGCATAAATACAAAAATGTAAAGTCGGTCAAAACTAACAAGTTAATAAGTAGATTGTAGCATTTGAAATTGCTACAATGTGTTTTAGTTTATCATCTTTATGATTAGTTTATTCTTATCTAGTGTATATAAATATTCACATGAAAAAGGTACATACCTACAGAGAACACTCAGTCATTTGATAGTCCTTGATAAATCAGATCATCTTTATTATAAAACACATACAGCTGATTTCAGTAAAGATATTTTTCCTGAGGCTCAGCATACCTGTAGGAAGTGATGATTTCAGCTTCGGCTTCGTTCTCTGATCCAATGAACAGGTCCTGAAAATTGTGGAAGATGATTATTAGAGACTCACTCTGTTTTGAGGTAGAACAGTTAACTCACCTGTGGTGTTCCACGGGGTGTTAGTGCCATTGGGGATTCTAGAGGTTCTCACAATTTCAGATGAAGTCGTTCGAATTATTTGTTTTCTTTGATTTTCTGGGATTCTTTTGTTGGTTGAGTATGTTCTATTCTTGTTCTAGCGTGGTGCTCCGGTCGTCGTCAACATCAATAGTCTTGGTGACTCGCCGAGAAAAAAGGAGAAGAAGAAGAAACAGTCATCTACCTTTATTGTCTATTCACATCATGGTCTTGCGAAAGCGAAAAAGAAGAATGAGAGAATCTTCTGTCTTTGGTTCCCGTTTTGAATAAGTTTATTCGACCTACTGGTTCTCAGCCTTTATCTCGACCAATAAGATGCGAGGAAATATTTTTCTCTCGGATTTTTGTTGTTTCGTGAGCGGTCGGTGTTAAGGGTGGGGGGATAGTGGACTTGGAGAGACTTTGGGTTCTTGAAGCTCTCTTCTTGGGCAGCCATGGCCATGATGAAAGACGCTTGTCATTAAGTGTGGTGGTGATATTTTTGATCACTCGATGCAAATCAGGTGAAATATCAAACAAAGTTATTTTGTTCAACGTTCTCAACGCTAGTCGTAATCACCATCACCAACTTACATGGGTTTTTGCTGTTTTGGAGCCACCTGGGAGTCATGCCCACGCCGCGTGCCCCAGCCAAGATGCTTTTTGGCGCTTCTTCAACCCTTCTCAGAAGGTGAGTGATGCTTTCAACAACTGCTTTGGTGCAGTAGCATTATTGTACCACGTTTCTTTCACGAACTTAGAACTGTAGGACATATTTTTTATACACTAGGGTGCTAGGAGATGCTAGGAAGCATTAGGTCGGTCTGACCTGCTACTGATCTCCTGAGCTGTGTTTCGTTGGCACTTCGACACTGGACTCCTGGATTGTCTGCTGTTAGCACGCCAGGAGAAATACCTATAGGAGCAAGGACTGCAGCACTTGGCCCAGCAGTTCAGCGCAGATTTTCAACCACCGCAGATCTTCAACCATCGCAGTCACTTATGCTGCCAACATCTTTACACCAAGCGGACCGTGATAAGGGTGATATGGACCTCTGGAGAAGACCCTCCCCCTGATTTCAACCAGGTTTTTGTTATGGCCCTGTGAAGCTTCACCATGGTACCATGAGACAGCGGTCTCCATTTTACATTTGTTTGATGATTTTTTTAAGCTTAACATTGAGTAGAATAATGACAATTTCCCCACATATTTGATCATTTAGATATTTAGAAGTTATCAATATTTATCTGATATATACCTAGTTTGAAGTATGTGGTAGGACGTCCTCTACAGTGGTCTGAATGTGCCTTGTCTGGCTTGGGTGTAATGAATAGGTTGCAGGAATACATATTTGTTTCATTATATCATCTGTCCATCTCAAAATTTTCAGGAAAAATATTTTTAAAGTATTTGTTGCTTACCATCAGTTATAAATATAAGGTTCTCTCAATTATACAAATGAACTAGTAGTCTACTATTGAATTGAGTGGCGTCCAAAACTCGAATATCAACCTCGAATCCATATCAACTGTTCTCTGGCAAAAAGCAGCCGTTCGCACAAGTGTGACTTATTCCTTTTTAATTCTAGATGATTGAAATTAATCCTAATCAGTAAAATAGGTTACAAGATATAAAATTAATTGAATTTTTTGTCATCATAGTGATATAGATGGTAAGTCAACTATATTATGAATATGAATGAGCTTCTCCTTAGTCTATAATTTACAGATGTTCGATAAATTCCTGAAGCGTGTGATACCGAGTGGAGAAAACAGCTGTACAGCATCTCCTACTTGCTCCAGAGAGGATAAATGGGGCGATAACCCAATGCGACGCCAATGGGGGAAGTAGTTCTTGCGCAAGGCTATTTAACTCTATAAGGTTGCCTCATATTCAGCTGGCCTGACGTCACTGTTTCCCCAGTCGTCTTTTGTCAAACGGCAGAATGAAAATGGCGGATGTGATAAACAAAACAAACAAATTTAGCATTGTGCAATCAAGTGAATTTTGATAAATTTTGAAATTTTTCAATATGTTTTTGTATCCACGAGATTGTTCACTGTTTTCCCAAAACATGCAGCAAGAACAAAAGACTGAAAACAGAAATCTAGAAAGATATGTTATGTTCCTCAGTGCTCCTGTTTTACAGACACATTACAGAAACTCAGTCAGATTCTTATTGCAATATCACTCTATCAGGACTGATTACTGTTGGCATTTAAGGATATGGAGGTTGAGCTACTGATAAAGCATTTTTTAATAAGGAAAATGTTATTGGGAAGTCTGAACCTAATGATGGAATCATGGTGGATAAGGGCATGCTGACAAGGGATGTGAAGAAAAATTCTTGAAATTGACAAGACCACCATTTCTGAGAAACAAGAAACAATACTAAGATGATTTCCTTCTGGATAAATTGAATGATTCTAACTCAATGGTTTTATGAATCAATAAAGAAGTCATCACAATCCATACCATTTTATTAATGCAATTAAAGTGCAACATAATGAAAATATCTTTAAGATATCTTCTACATAAGATTAACACAAAATGTTTCATAAAATTAACTGAAATTTCTATGTAAGTTTTGGAGAAAGAAGAATTATACAAAAAAATTAGTTTCTTTCAAGTTCATTAGGGACATTTTAGTGCCATTATTCCCAACTGAATTCATCCATAACGTCCATGAGTGTGTCTCTCTATCAACTTCACATTTTTTATACCATCTCCTATCAAGAAATGGCATTGTTCCACAAAATATCCTGGATCTTTACCCAAAATTTTGAGAAAATAATTCAAGCTGAATGTTATACACATTATTTAACAAACCTCTATGTAAGGACCTCAGTAAGGACACTTATTTCAATTATTTCCATGGTCTTCCTTCCTGAAGAATAATCTCATATGGAGAAAATCCTAACTATGGAAAATATTGGGACACAAATTTTGTTTGCATGATCTGAAATTCAATATTATTTTCAATGAACATTTTGAAAGAGCTCCACTCCATGCTGAACAAATTTATTTGAAAAATCCTTTGGAAAGAAGGAGTTGATTGCCTTTTTTCCCAAGACTCCTTGCTACATGTAAAAATGAAGTAGCAAGTATAGCCCAAGATAAGTAAATGTAAGTAGGTATACAGTTTTCATGATATGGTGTGTTAGAATTTAATGAACTCACCAGTGTTCCTGAATACCATGCAATAGCTAGTTGTTTACATTGAGTTAATTGGCTTCCAAACAAAAAAAAATAGACTGATATATACCCTGTAAAATTAACTTGAATTATATAAATGGAGAATGATTTCAGGGGGTCACTTTTCTTCATTTAATAAGTGGGTAGCAGAACTATTGAAATGGTTTTGCTGTATATAATAGATCTTTGATTGATCTACTCTCTTTTTTTTATTTTCACCACTTTTGTGTGTTATATATGCAGCTTGACATATCTCAAGTCTTCATTTCTGAAATTTCATGTATAATTTACCTGTGTGTGATAGATCAAAACTGCACCTTCCTACCTGTGAATATAAATCCCTATAAAATGTGTTTACAAAACCATGACATGCCTGCTTGAAAGGGGCATTCACAATGCCACAGCTCATCATTTTCCATTGGAATTATTTGAATCCCATGTGGAGGCTGCCCAAGAGCAGATGACTGTAAACACAGGACTTTTTTTAACATTTGTTTGTTCTATATCCACTCTTGACTCCACACATAATAATATTATGATGTGACCAGCCCTGAATAATACTACACCATATTATTATACAACCTCTCACTCTCTATCAAAGATGTCTTCTTGTCACCATGTTTTCAACTAGAGTCAAAGAATCCAGAGAATTCAAATTCAAAAATTTTTTCAATCTATTTGACAGTGACACAAAACGAAATCTACACACGGCGGGGAAACAGTGACGTCACGCCCCTCCGCACACCCCCGCACCATAATGCTATACTATGAGGTAACCTTATAGAAGTTAATAGACCTTGGTTCTTGCGTACGTGGTGGATGTTGCATGCACTCTTGACAGTCTTCGGATAGCTTGATGTGGCAACTCAAATGCACAGGTAGGTGAAATGCCTCGAATCGAAGTGTCACTCTTGACCTCCTGAATTAGTTAAAATGAACTTGCTGTCAATAATGATGGAAATGAGATGATTGGTAGGTTCATTTGGTTTCCTGAAAATAATCAACATTCAATGTACTGTAATAGGTCTGAAAACATATCCGGAATCCGGAATGTATCGAAGGCGATGCTGATGTTGTGGTAAGTAGCTTTGTTTTGTTTATATTCCTAAAAGAACTCTACTTCCTATTTCAGGTAATATCTACGAAATCAACCACAATGAATATGATCAACAAATCCAGGACTGAATTATTAATGCAGTAATTATGATTGTGTACATAACAAAGTGGCAACCAGAAGAAAAAATCTGCTGTGCTCCCACTTCCGAAAGATGATAATCGTTGCAAGACTGATGTGAAGTGAATTGCTACTAGCTGGCACAATTATTGTTATATTTAGCTGAATATTTAGAGTATACCAAACTCAGTGCAGTTGGTACATTCTGGAATTGAACTGTAAGTAGGTAACATTGATTCTCTTTATCGTGAATCTATGATAGGTAAATTGAAATTGAGACTCTCCAAGACGAGAAAGCCGCTTTATATATGTAGTGCAGATTTTGAAAGTAACATACTTCTACTATTATTGGTAAGAAATTGGACAAATAACAATAATAATGTAATGCAGTTATTTTCAAAGACAATAATGATCATTAAACGGAGAGTTCACTTCGAAATTAGCGAGAGCGAAAAAACCCTTCGAATTCACCAGAAACACTTTCAGGCTCCATTAATCATTGGTCCGGCCTCCCTTTTTTACTTTATTGCATTGGATACTACTAATCCCATGCCCAAATTCTGTCGCTTATACAGTGCCTCTCCAATTTATACTGGATGATTTGAATGAAAAATTGCTGTCCACTGTATTTGATTTATTGGCATTCATTCCATTTAGAAGATTTGCGAATTCCATGAGCATCCCTCACACCAAAATGATAATGTATTAAACAGAGTAAACTGCTGTTCTGCAGAAATCATTGACAACCTAGTGAAATACATGTTAATCACCTAGTCAGAGCATTGACGTTCAAACAAGAAAATAATAAAATGAAAAAAAATCAATGCACAATGTTTTACGGACTCAAAAGTATAAAATAATTTCTCTTATCCTTATATTCACGATGAAACCACATACATATTTATACCTCTTTCTATATTTTCCTGAAAATTCCTACTTGGCGACTTTTGATAACTATTCAAATACTTGTATGATTGGTAATAAAATGCAGCCGATCATTGATGCATTGATATACCGGGTGACACAGGTTATCGGGCCACCCCTGTAACTTCCGCATTCGTCAACGGATTTTTCTGAAATTCGGTACAGTTATATAAGCAACTATTTCGGATTTGATCACATTACAATCCAATATGGCGGACTTCCGGTATTTCTGGAAATGCCAGCAACTTTGTTTTTTCAAATGAAACACCCTGTATGTTTTTACATATTCAAGTTCAACAGGTCGAAACAAGTGCAATCTCTATTTCAAATGTCATTTTTTCGAAAAAATTCAAATTAAAATTGTTTTTTCATTTTACCTCGTGGATATATGAGATGTGGTCAAGACTATTCACAATGAGTCACACATAACAAAAGAACATAATTTCTTCTGAAAAATTATTTTTTGTGTCACTTATCCAGGAATCAATTCAGCCACATCACTTTTTGATCAAAAATTATTTTTTTTCAAATTGAACCCCTATGGGCCACCCTCCCGTCTCTCTAGAACATACATTAAGGAACAAAATGACATATCATTTTTGTTTTTCGGTGCAGTAACAAATTGTATACATTCAAAAATCAACAACTTGTTTATGAATTTCCTTGCAGTTAGAATAATTTTTCAACTAGGTAGGCTGTGGAATAGTGGAATAAATGACACTTGACATCAAGATTGCATTTGTTTTGACCTGTTGAACTTGAATATGTAAAAATATACAGGGTGTTCCATTTGAAATACCAAAGTTGCTGGCATTTCCAGAAATACCGGAAGTCCGCCATATTGGATTGTAATGTGATCAAATCCGAAATAATTGCTTATATAACTGTATCGAATTTCAGAAAAAACCGTTGACGAATGCAGAAGTTACAGGGGTGGCCCGATAACCTGTGTCACCCGGTATTACGAAAGCGCTGAACGGACATACTACTTTCTTTTTTTATAATTGCCAGTTTGAACTGACGATGAAACCACATACATATTTATACCTCTTTCTATATTTTCCTGAAAATTCATATTTGGCGACTTTTGATAACTATTCAAATACTTGTATGATTGGTAATAAAATGCAGCCGATCATTGATGCATTGATATATTACGAAAGCGCTGAACGGACATGCTACTTTCTTTTTTTATAATTCCCAGTTTAATCTGACAATTAGTTTTATTGCCAGTTTGAACTGGCAATTAGCTATATTTGCCAGTTTGAACTGGCAATTAGCCATAATTGCCAGTTTGAACTGGCATTTAGCTATAATTGCCAGTTTGAATTGGCATTTAGCTATAATCGCCAGTTTGAACTGGCATTGAGCTATAATTGCAGTTTGAACTGGCAATTAGCCATAATTGCCAGTTTGAAGTGGCATTTAGCGCTTTCGTACGAAAGGACCCCGCTAAGAGAATGTCACAGTTCAAGCAATGATAGCTCTGTCTATAATAGATGCGCATTACTTGAGAGGAAATCAGATGGCTGCAAGACGAAGAAATCAAAAATGTCGCTGTTATCTGTCACAGCCGTAGAAAAATTATGGTGTATAACTCGCAGGGAATGCTGATTTTCCACTCGAATGATTGCAGCATTATTCGCTTACCATGCTGCATTTTCATTCTCGGGGAAAAATCACTAACATTCCGTTCTTGTTGAACAATGTACTATAGGTCTCTAACGACAAAGTGGAGTAATTGCACGCCAATAATTCATTATCAGTCCACGATTCGCCCTTTGCGTTGGTCGAAATAATCGTTCGCGTTTGCATTAGTTTTTTGACGTCACTAGATGGCGATAACATGACTAGATCCATTCGTACGGAGGCGCTAAATGCCAGTTCAAACTGGCAATTATAGCTAAATGCCAGTTCAAACTGGCAATTATAGCTAAATGCCAGTTCAAACTGGCAATTATGGCTAATTTCCAGTTCAAACTGACAATTATAGCTAAATGCCAGTTCAAACTGGCAATTATAGCTAAATGCCAGTCCAAACTGACAATTATAGCTAAATGCCAGTTCAAACTGGCAATTATAGCTAAATGCCAGTCCAAACTGGCAATTATGGATAATTGCCAGTTCAAACTGGCAATTATGGCTAATTGCCAGTTCAAACTGGCAATTTTAAAAAGAAGTATCATGCCCGTTCAGCGCTTTCGTAATATATAACTCGAGTAACAAGAATTATTTTATTGCACCGCAGATAATGTGACCCGTTAGTTGAGTTCTATCATCCAGAAGTTGTTAAGAATGAATTTTCAGTATACACGGAAAAAAAGGATTTGTTGCATCAACAAATTATTTATGCTTAAATTATTTTTGTTGGACTAAGCAATTTTTTGTTGAATCAACCAGATACATGATTATTTCATGAAAGCAGCTTGTTCAAATCAAGAATGTAGTCTAATTGAATCAACAGTATAATATCAATTCCATCAACAAAATATATGGTTTTATCAAAAACAAATTATGTTGATCCAAAATAAGTGTTTGGGATCACACGTTAAAAGGTAAGGCCCCCGTCATTCCTTGCTCGCACAAGTCTTTCGAAGACTTCTGAGGGTTGCTCGTAAGGGGGCAGCCGAATGACGGATAGAACAATTTTAGAACAATTTTTTTAGAACAATGTCGATGTTGATTCAATTATAAACATTTCGTTGATTTGATCAAATAATGATCATTTTGATGGGAATATATCTTTGGAACAACATACAAGTTTTCTTATTCCGATGTAGCAATGAACTTGTTTCGAACGGATCATTTGCTTGAATAGAGCAACGAAATATGTCATATCAATGAAATATTTTGTTTATTCTACATCAACTTAAATTTTCGCCTCTAGATGGCGATCATTTCGCCTCGTCTATGCCTGCCTCGAATTCATTATATACGTGAAGCCTGATTCTTCGTGTTTAAAATATCAACTAGACAAATCGAACTTTGAATGATTAGCAATCCTAAATTGTTTTCCATCAGCTGAAGAGAAGTAAAGACTGATGTTCTATGCTATAGGAGTCGACTTGTTTCCTAGTTTTGTTTATTCTATTGATGTGAAATTTCAGAAAATTCCCGAATATTGAATTTGGTTCAACAAGACAATTCGTCGAATGGATATATAGTTTCTCTTGAATCAACAAAATATTTCATTGAATCAAACAAATATTTCATTGAATCTAACAAATATTTCATTGAATCAACCAAATATTTCTTTGAATCAACCAAATATTTCGTTGAATCAACTAAATATTTGATTGAAGCAATATCTTATTATTTTGAATCAAACAAAATGATTGTTTAAGCCAATTCAATATCTCTTCAAAACCATTCATGGATGTGCTTGATTGAAGAAGATCCAGAGTTCATGCAAGACATATTTACTTGATTCAAACTCCAAATTCGCTCTGAAACAAGATATAGATTTACTCATTTCAAGATTATATTTTGTCGTGCATATATGACACTTTTATTTGCTCCATTCAATTGAATTTTGCTTGATTCAACAATTCCTTTTTTTCCGTGTAAATAAGAAAAAGGTAGATTTCTGTTTGTGATTCTAAGACTGTTCAGAACACGTTCTCAAAACGTTATATATACGTTTCAGGCTGTTCTAATCAGTCTTTGAACGTCATTTTTATTTAAAAAACAAAAAGTAGTTTTTTATCCAATTAATGATTTTTTATATATAACTGGTAGGTATTCAATGATCAATCTGGTAAAAATGTAAATCGTATAGTTTTCTTCGTATAATGAACGTAATAATTCTTCTCCTTCTCACTGCTTTTCATTGCTGCTGTTTTTTTTCTCTTTTTTTGTTTTCGCCTTTTTCGTTTTCTCCATCTTTCCACGCACTGTGCGGTCTGTGCGTATGATCTTTCTTTCTCTTCTGCTCGTGTTTTGCTGTTTCATCATCGATATTGGAGAGTTTGTTTGTATGTTCGCTGTTTTTTATCTCATCATATACGGTAATATTCAAATTACCCAACGCCGACTCAGTATGATATACGTCGCACTAACACACTAACCCAAATAACATTTTCAGTTTTATTGTTAGCTACAGGAATTTGTTACAGCCTATTTTAAAATGCCTTTCCAAAACTATTATACTCTTATATAACACGTTACGGACTTTATTATCTTAACAAATGCTTACTGCAACTGATAAGGTTTTGATTCTAGCCTATATGTTTCAATGTTGGCATAAGAACTGTCGCTACTCATGCTTAAAGGCTTTAGAGGAAGTAGTTCTGATAGGTTTTATAATCGCTTTGAGACACACTACAATACATTCCTTTCAGTTTTATGACAAGCTTTAAGAGAAGCTGTGACACCTTTTATAAAGGTTGTTTTATTGTTTCAATGATATTATATATGGGAGTCTTTTTTCAGAACTAATTATAAAAGAAACATGTCAAAATGAAGTGAAAACAGTTATAAAAGAGATTAAACATGGCGGTATGACATGATGATAATTCCCTACTGTATCAAATAGTTTTTGTGAAGATCGAGATTGTAAAATGAAAACGATGACGACTTTTTTGACGAAAAAATAACAGATATGCTCAAAAAAAGCAGCGCCCAAGAAAGAATGTGGAATGTGAATTTCGATAACTTTTCCAAAAAGTTGACAAAATTGTATGAATGTTTGCTTAATATAGGTGAGTTGTTTGAAAAGTGTCGAGAAACAACATTTTCGACGGCAGCATCAATGAATCTTTTTTATTTTCCGCTTGAAATTTTCATTTCCATCAATGGCCGACATCTTTTTGTAGTAAATATGACGCAAAATATACTTGAAACCAATTACCTTCAGGTAATGATAAGGCATTTTATGAGACGATTTTCTCCTGTTGAAGTACTTATTGCATATTCAAATCCATTCTTATGACTATTTGTTCCTGGATATGACAACAAAGCTTCGAAAATTATGAGATTGATATAAGAAAGTTATAAGATGATGCCTTCATAAAACTATAAAGCTTTAAGAATATCCTTGCTATAGTGCTCATTGGCAGTGTGGCAGAAAGTAGAAGAACATCATCAACATGATTAACACAACCCTATTTTTGTTATTTACAGTGTTCACTTTGTGAATTTTGTGATTGGTTTATAAGTAGGGAACCGAGTAGGAAACATAAACATAGACAAACTACACTCAGTGCAGTTTGCCTGATTTTGTGTTGAATGCTCCATTCTCTGAAATTCATGCCATTTGACATAATTTGTGCAAAACTGTTGAAAACTTCCCCGCTTCCTAGTTTCCATTCAGACAAAAGCACGATGATCAGAAGTATTTTCCATTACGTTCTGACTCGTTAATGGTACTTCATGAAGATCAGGTCCTAATGAATTCTTGCTATTTGGTGGTTTCAGGTGAAATGAATTGAAAGACGCAGTGTTTGGAGTTGCTTGAGCTTGAGGATTCTGATTTACTGTTGCTCTCACGACTCAATTTTTGATTCTTAAGTAATTTTCTTTTCGTTTGAAGTTGCCATTTCTCCTTATTTTACACTATTTATTTTCATAGGATCATTTCAAAACCTTTTGGCCAAATTCGGGACACTAATGAAACTTGAGTGTTTTAAGAGGGTTGTTAAGAGTGAATAGTTTTGATAAAGAATTTCAATGACTTACACAGAGCTCTCTTCAAACCGAAATGAGCTGAATGCCAAATTGTTTTATTCGATAGTTCTATCATAGTATTTCAAAACTTTTTCCAGCTCACTCATAAAACGGTAGAACGAATTAGACCTATTATCTGTACTCACATACCTGACCTCTTCAAAATCTCATCGAAGCTATTAGGGATTCAAAATGTTACTTGGGAACGCACTAACGCACTGCGCATACTCGTCAACCAATTTTTCAAGCCGACCACATGGTAAGAACATCATGGCATATATATTTTTCATGTTACGATCCAGGTCGCCAGAAAACAAGAACAAATCAATTTCGAACTGTTAGTCGCAGTTAAAGTAGAAAGAGAGAAATATGGAAAACTACAACTCATCCTTATAAATCCTTTCGAAATATGGAAACATTCGAAAGAACATTGTTTATCTCAGATTTTGATATTGCTCGTATGCAATTCACCTAAATGGAGTTAAGGATTACATCATTTAATAAAATGTATTTAACAGATTGGGTAAGTTCGTTGTACTAATATTTTATATAGAGATGAGCATGTCGTGGTCTTGACTTATTCGTGGAAATTTCATCGTGACATTAATAAAATTCGATTCGTTTCATCGTCTAAAATAATTTCATTGATCGCCCTAGTTTGAGAAACACCCTGAGTGGAGAAAATGAAGAATAAAACTATTATAAATAATGTTAAGTGAACAGTTTTCTTCCTGATGTAATTGAAATCTCATACCTTTCGTGATGTAGACCTTCAGAAACAGAAATATGTACATACATGATATGCAAGTTTCTCATGATCCCCCGGAAATGTGTGGACCATCAATCATGCCATGGAATGTTAAAAATTGATGCAGCTACTTCAAACACCTGTTGCCCCATATAGCAGATTGATTTATTATGCATGGACTCGATCATCTATTATGTGTCCCACCTCAGGAAAATAACTACAATTTCAGCTTGAAAATTTAGTATTACGCCCGCATTTGATGGAATTATGAGAATGTATCAAAAATACCATATCACCGAGGTAAATCGTATAAGTGAACTGTGTATCTGACAGTTTTTCATTCACCGCAATGAATTTGTATAATTGATCCGATGATCCCTCGAGATTGACATGAATAAAATGAGAATTGAGATTCTTTCGGCTGTTGCTTCGGAAAGACTCGCTTCAGTTCGTGTTCTGTTTATTAGGTATGCCCTTCGATCATACAACAACTGTTGTTCGGAGGGTAAGCCATCGACATCTATTTATTTTCACCTCTAGTATCCTTGTAGGTATTCAAAAAATTGTCAAGGGAACAATATGTGAATCCCCTATTGATCTGAAAATTGATGTAGGTGAATACAACTTTAGTTTCAAAATGGTGGGGTTAGAATCCTTTTTTTATTTGTTACAATTTCGAGAGATTTCTTTTTGTAAAAAACTTGTTTATTTGAGGAAAATAGGTACGTTAAAAAATTGTTACGTTTATAAACGTAACCTTTCCAACTATAGTTATCTCGAAGAATTGATGATCAATTTTATTGATACTTTTCATTATTATTTTTATTATCATTATCTATTGGAGCGCACGAAAGGAAATTCCTATAATGTACACTCAGGTAGGATAGTAAGAGGAAGTAGGTATTTGAATTTTGTTTTACCTTTTGGAGGTTATAAGTTCTAGGCACTACTTCCACTTCCATTGGCAAACAATTTCAAACCGTCGCCGTTCTTAGACAAGTTTTGGTGGAGTGTTGTTCGACTTATTTCAAGGTTAACGACAAAAGGATGTTCTTCTGAGGAACATTTTCCGTGGAAGTATCTAAACTACGCACGCCAAAATTTAGCCCCTGCTGAAATATGAATAACATTTTTCTGCTTTGAACAATTCGGATCACAATGCTCGCTTGCCCAGTCATCCAGCTATATAATCTCGCACTATTGTGAAACATAAGGTTCTTCACATGAAATTGCTATAGGGTATTACCTGAAACTGTGCGTATGATGGTAGTTCGTGGAGCAGTCTGTAACATGAGTTTTTGCAATTTCGTGTTCCATAGTGTGAATTCTGTATATTGGTATGGAGGAAGCTTTGTGAAGATGCACTGTGTAACCTCTGGGGTTTGTTGTGATTCCATGTTGATGAATATGTTCATTTTCAATGTCCATAAGACGCTGCACAGAGACGAACTTTGGTTTGGAATGTTATTTGAGATGGATCGTAAGTGCTGTGACTGACGAAAACTTGTTGCTTGAGCAATTTCCGATTTTTAGTTTCTTCTACTAAGAGATATCATTTGGATGTGAAAATGAGGCCTTCACGTGGACTTGTTCCGTTGGTTGAGGCGTCTGAGGGATCTTTATTGCTTTGAAGCCTGAGTTACCAATACACTTGAAGGTGGATACATGACCCTGGTGATTATGTCCTTGGGCATCTATATAGGACTCGACAGCCCGAAATACCTGGCACAATCCTCGCTGCCAACAGTACAAGTCCTTACCAGCCCTACTGGTTAACCTTTCATGCCAGCGTGTAGAGAGTTTGGAACCGAAAGACTTTGATGTGATGTGGTTCAAGCTAGTCGATACCAAACTGACCAAATTTATCTGCTGCCTTCACCTATCGCCTAATGATAATGAATATAACAACCTCTTTGAGTTTTTATCAGTCAAACTGGACTTCATTCAGGAAAACCATCCAACAGCTGAAACCATAATCATGGGAGACTTCAATGCACTCAACGCAGCCTGGCTCAAAGTCTCTTCGCCATCACTCATGGTCGTGAACAACTAGTCGAACTACCAACCCGTATTCCAGATGTCATCAACCAATCTGAAAAAACAATATATCTTCTTCTCACCAGCAATCCTGATCCATATAGAATAAAAGTTTGTGCCCCACTTGGAAACTCTGACCACACCCTCATCTCCACAACCTGCTCTTCCCATGTACCATCCAGCACCACAATTCCTACCCGACTCATGTGGCATTACAATTCGGCCGGGAAGGTCGTCGTACGTTTTTTTCAGCGTTTCCATGGAAGAGAGTATGTTTCTCCTCAGCAGATCCAACACGATGTGCTCAGGCAATTTCTGAAATCATCATGTTGGGGATGCAACCACACCGAACCATACCGAACACTGCAACATCTTCCGATAAGGACTGGTTCAGTAGAAACTGCTCTAGAGCTGTTGCTTCCAAACAGGCAGCATTCCATCGATAACCAAGGAAGATAGAACACTAGCCACAACTGCCCAGGAGAAAGCCACCATTTTTGCGCCTTTATTTGCTCGAAATTCCACTCTGGATTCATCGGGAAAACAACCCCCAAACATAACGCCAATTGACAGTCATATGCTCGAGATCACCGTTCGCCAACGTACTATAAGAAAGATTTTATTGAGTCTCAACACCAACAAAGCTTGTGACCCCGACGGATTCTCGCCGATTGTCCTCAAGGAATGTGCTCCCGAACTAACACCTGTTCTCTGCAAGTTGTTCAACTACTCTTATAAATTGGGGGTATTTCCGTCCAACTGAAAAATTGCAAGAGTACAACAAGTTCCTAAAAAAGGCAAAAAGACCCTACCTAGCAACTACCTCAAGACCGATCGCACTGCTATCTATCATTTCAAAGATCATGGAGGAAGCTATCAACATCGAGCTCATGAAATACCTGGAACGTTCAGGTATTATCAACGATAGGCAATATGGCTTCTGTCATCAGAGATCAACTGGTGACCTGCTCGCTTACGTCTCACATATATGGCAGCAATCTATTGAGAAATATGGTAAAACCTTAGCCGTGGCACTGGATATCTCCAAGGCATTCGATCGAGTCTGGCACCACGGACTCCTCGCCATGCTTTCATCTCATGGCTTGCCTCCCCAGTTATGTTCTCTGCTAGCTAGTTTTCTCTCAAACAGGTCTCTCCATGTAGTGGTCGACGGAGTTTCATCTGACTCTCTTATCATGAATGCTGGTGTTCCGCAATGATCAATCCTAGCACCAACACTATTTCTACTCCATATCAACGATTTGTTGGAAGCAACTTCATGTCCAGTACACAACTTCGCGGATGATAGTACCCTCCATACCGCCTTCTCTTCCAGGGCTCCAATACCAGCTGGGCAAATCAGAAACGAACGAGGGAGAAATGTTGACAACATGAATATGAACTTGGCAACAATTTTCGAATGGGGATCCAATAACTTGGTAGATTTCAATGCAAACAAAACACAAGCATACCTTTTCTCTTGAGAAGCCGATCTCACTGTACCCAACATAAGCTTGTCAGGAGTAACCATACCTTTGAAGACACGTGAGATCAATTGCTTAAAGTGCATCCCAAAAACTTGGTTTTCTGTTTCAGGCCTGGAGCTATTTCACTTCCAGTCAGCCGCTCATGATCTATAAGGCACAGATCCGACCTGTCCTGGAATACTGTTCCCATATTTGGAGTGCAGTACCCAAACATACCCTGAAACTGTTGGATTCTGTCCAAAAAAGTGCAATTTGTCTCGTGGGTGATGCCTTGCTCACAAACCCACTCACTTCTCTGGAACACGGTGAACAAGTTAGCGATCTGGCTCTATTTTATGGATATCTTCATTGAAGATGTTCTTCTGAAATATCAACAATCGTTCCTCCATTGGCAGTCGTCGAGTTGAGGCTTTGCACCGCTTCGTGGTCACTTTGGAGACCTGCAGAACATCTCTTTCCAAAGGCTCGTTCATTCAACGATTAGCGAGGCTCTGGAACACATTGCCAAGGGAGGTGTTCATCGAGACATATAACCTCCAGAAGAGAACACCGATTCCTACCTTATTTCCCTTGGTTCTCACGAAGTTCTCTGAACATTTCAGGATATCCCTTCTCGTGGGAACCAGGACATAAAAAAATACCCTTATATTGGACCAATATTATTTTCTCATCCACAATATCGATTCTGATTGGTTCTCGAAAACAAGAGAGGAGAAGTCTGTGGAATACCAATTGGTTAGAATCCTAGTTAATTACACATTGCTATTGGTTGAAATCACTTAAATGTTAGATTTTGACATGTGAAATGAGTAATCCAATCAACAATCGAACAAGCTCCTTCCAGTAAATGCAAACGCACAGTGCATCCATCAGACGATTTTTCTCAGTTCACAAAACAAGTCCATCCCGTAAGGAACAAGTATATCTAACACCGTTTTTCATCACCGCAAACATGTCATCCCGACCCCTAAGCGAAAAGAGAATTCTTAATTATCAGTAACCAGTTGGGGCGCTAATTACGACACTTCTGCACTTTCCAACTTGTTTCGCGAGCTCGGTGCAGCTGAGCCCCGCTCCTCGCGTGACCACCCCTTCAGCCCTATCAGCGCCATCGGGCCCCAGAAGTCCTGATTCTCGCTGTCCAAAATGTCTCTGCTAAGTGCCAGGCGGCGGTAAAAGCGATGAGCGTCACACCTGAGCTACCCAATTATATTTAGCGGAACATTTCCGGCACGGTGGTAGTCAACCTATACAGGGTCATATTTCAATGGGGAAGTTCCTTATGTTGAGGTTTTTCTTTCTTCGTGAAGTACACTTGTTATAATAATAATAATAATAATAATAATAATAATAATAATAATAATAATAATAATAATAATAATGTCTTTATTTCCACAAACAATAAATACCTAACTAGCTATATAGGTATACATAATAATATGATACAGATATGATGATAACAAAAACAAAATTGAGTAATAAGCATTTATCCTGTTCATATATTATGTGTACATTAAATGATAAGAAGAATGAAAGAAAAATAAATTATAATGATAATAATACTCGAGTGAGAGAAGAAAGCGTATTGGGGCCACCATGAACATATTTTTATCTTGAAATTTCAACATAGCTTAGTCGAAATTTCAATATATAAAGTTGAAATTTCAACATCCCAATTCGAGATTTCGATAGACTTGGGTCAAGGCAATTAAGAGCTAACCGAACAGTTTCTTGAGTGACCGATAATCCATTTTGAATGCACTTCAAATGCATCCACTTGTTACCATGTATAGTTAACCATACTTTCCGCCGATTTCATCGGTCAAAAAATCCAAGAGTTGTTCAAGTTGTGTATATTTTTTTCCACCATCACTAGCTATAAAATCATAAAACCTACCATTAATCACTCCTTTTCGAGGCGTGAAGTATGTTTTTCCTACCAAGGTAGTTTTCGTCATTTTATTAACTACTAGTCAATAATGACATAGCCACCACTGTTATATAATTAACCCGAATTCACTGTTCTGATGCGAGGTTCTCAATAATGGTCCTCGAATCTAGTAAGTATTTATCATTGTCATATTATGCTCTCATGCTTATATGGTTACTAGATTTATTTAATTGGAATTGAAGAGAAGTGCTTTCATAGTGACAATAGGTTTACATTTCAGTTTCACACAACCAGAATGATTGTAATGTATTGCTAGTGGTGAAAAAAATTTGATATACACCTTGGTAGTGAAGAATATTATTACCACAGGAACTTATAACCCTCGGCTGAGCAGGATCTTGGTCCCTGGGTAATAATGATATTCTCTACTACCTTGGTGTACAAGAATAACTATTTTTCTGTACAGCTCCATTTTTCTGAGGCCCTTCTCAATGTTCTCCTGTTTATATGGATATTATGTCTTTCAGAAGGAAAATATAACATCCGAGTAGAAAGTATAATTTGATTAAATCATACATATTTGCGAAACACAACCCGTGTCGATCGTTTGCTTATAGAGCATGTACAATCCTCGTACTAATCTCATCAAAATTTCGACATGATTATGTTGAAATTTCGACATACCTAAGCCGAAATTTCGACATACTATCTTGAAGTTTCAACATAGTTGAGTTGAAATTTCGAGATAAAAAAAATTTGATGGGGACCCTAATACGCTTCCGTACGCTTCCGTACTTGTAGCATTCGAAATTGATACAAAATCACTTTTAGTTATCGTTTGCATGCAAATTCAATCGCATTTGCTTCAGTGCAACATTGGAGTTGGAGTTGGAGTAATTTTTTTTTCATACATTACCATTTTGTAAATATTAAC